>APFE030946442.1:43280-124758 GCA_000404065.3 Pinus taeda | reverse complement strand
TTTTTTTAGTATTTTGGGTGCTACAGAGTATCATTAACCTTTGCAAGCAGATTAAATATAGATAATTCCTGATCTTTATTAAGCATATTCATAAAAACGAATTCCATAATGACATTACTGAGTAATTACTTTCGTGCACTCCGAATATATATCATTACGTACATTGTTGCACAATTTTAGAAATTCGAAGACGCGCACAATGAGGCTCAATGCTTAGATGGCTTTCTATGTAGAGGCATTTTATAGAGCTGTCTCAATATTTCAACACTGATCATGATCATTTAATTGACAGGAACTATGAGAAATATGACAGGTATTAACCAGGAAAAAAAATCATTCTCCTTTCGTTTAAAAAAAAACCTGAATTCGAATTTAATGCCCAGGAAAAATTAAATTACCTCATTCCAGTTTAACGATTCTTTAAGTTTTTCTGCATATAGAATCGCTGTGATAATTTTAACATTGGTATCAGAGCATGAGGAATGTTGAATAAGACCAACATATACATTATCTTCGCCTTGTCTTTGTTCTGCTTACCAAAATTATCTTGCTTTTGGCTTTTGGCATTTTACTCGTCTTAGATAAAATATATATGTTGGTCTTATTCAGCATTCCTCATGCTCTGATACTAATGTTAAAATTATAACAACGATTCTATATGCGGAAAAACTTAAAGAATCATTAAACTTGAATGAAGGTTTAATGCCCAGAAAAAAATTAAATTACCTCCAGCCATTGATAACGCTCTTGCTGCAAACCATGGTCCACTTGGTTTCTTTACTGAAACAACACTCTAGCATCTCAATCCCCTTCAGTTTTTACACCATCTAGCTGAGAGAGCAGAGCTTGGAAGTGCCTTCAGACTTTCTGTATTCTTTTCTTTTGTTTGGATTGAAGCTGGAGTGCTGTTTCAGTAAAGAAACCAAGTGGACTGTGGTTTGCAGCAAGAGCGTTATCAATGGCTGGAGGTAATTTAATTTTTCCTGGGCATTAAACCTTCATTCCAGTTTACCCAGATGCGGGTGTCCGAACAGCATTGAATGGGTGTTAATAGCCAGCCACGCGGAGAGGACATCGGGCAGCTGATAAGGTCGGAGGTAACAGGTTATACGCTGTCAATAATGAAAGGCATTCATTGTCATTTAACTCATCATCTGCCCCAAGGCACGAGTTGTGGAGATAACAGGATGGAGCAGTGTGCTGCAGGAACATTCTCCCTTGTTCAGAGCCAGTTGCAGGTTGAGAGTGTAAGGTCTGGTTCTAGGCAGAAGGAGGAAAGCGGCTATGGTAAGCACAAGCCTTTCTCTGTAGCTTCGCATAAACCTGTATATGTTTCTGTTGTGTTGAACCCTCCGAAGGTAGCAACGGAAATTGGAAGGGAGATCCGCTCAGGGGAGGAGAGGCTCTGTGGAATTAACAGGTACCTGGTTGAGGAACGGCTCTGCGGAATTTTCAATATTGTGGCTGTTTGGGACTCCCTCCAAGCGATTACCAGTCCCCAGATCGCTTTAGAGCCTCCATTGTCCTTTAGCTTTCTCGTAGCTGTCAAGAAAATTCTCATGGCGCCTCATTTAAGGGCCACTCCTCGGCGTGGGCGTCACCATGGACAGCGAGGTGGTGTTGGAGGGAGAGGCCGTCATAGCCCTCGTCGAATTTCACCTCTCGCCTGTGCTTCGCCGCCTTCGAACAGATCCGAAGACTCGGAACAATCCATTTGCAATACAATCCAATCTGCCAGGTTTCATTATCGCTGTCGCACAAACAAGCCCTTCATTTCGACTCTGGTAACGATCATCTTCTCGGAAGAAGATGAGGAAGAGGACAATATGAAGGATCCTTCTGCGGAACAGTTGCCTTCTCATCTGAATAGCTCCTCGCCGAGCAGGTGGATTGAGGACAGCTCCTACGCCCCTTCCTCGCAAAGCAAAATTGAGGAGGAGAGCACTTTCGCTCACACAGAGGAATAGGCCGAGGTGCTTCAGGAAATTGTTAGCATGCAGGAAAAGAATAGTTTGGACCTGGCTCAAGATCAAGCAAAGAATTCTCAGGAGAGGGCAGACGCAAGGCAAACCTCTCCCCATAAACAAAGCCTGCACAAGGAGCCGGACTTCCCCTTTAGCACCCTGTTGTATCCCAAGCTGCCGCCGGGCATGAAGCTGGAAGACATCCCGCCCGGAATGGAGATTACCTGGGAGCCACTGGATGAGGACATCGGGCAAGGATCTGCAAACATCAAGTAGTATGCTCTGTTTCATATGTTTAGTCTTCCTGCTCTGTTTTGGTTCCTTGTCATCTTGCATGATTTTGTTGTCTCGGCTTTACCTGTTCGGTCTTCTTGGCTCGGCGTTTGGCGTTTGGAGTACACTCCAGCAAATAGCGGCTCGTCTTCAAACTTTCCTACTTCTCCATGCTTATGTTTAGTATCCAGGAAAATCTTCTGTCATGTAATGTTTTGCTTATGTTCACTCCACTTCATCATCAGTGGAACAATCAATTTTGTAATATTTTTGAAAGAGAGTTGCACAGTCATCAGTGGCGCTCTCATTAGCAGAACAGTCAATTTTGTTATATTTTTGAAAGAGAGTTGCACAACTTTTCTAATATAAATGAGCTTCGTCTTTGCCCAGCCGATATAAAAAAAAAAAAAAAAAAAAAAAAAAAAAAAAAAAAAAAAAAAAAAAAAAAAAAAAAAAAAAAAAAATTCCAGTTTAACGATTCTTTAAGTTTTTCTGTATATAGGATCGCTGTTATAATTTTAACATTGGTATCAGAGCATGAGGAATGCTGAATAAGACCAACATATATATTTTATCTAAGACGAGTAAAATGCCGAAAGCCAAAAGCAAGATAATTTTGGTAAGCAGAACAAAGACAAGGCGGAGATAAATGTATATGTTGGTCTTATTCAGCATTCCTCATGCTCTGATACCAATGTTAAAATTATAACAACGATTCTATATGCGGAAAAACTTAAAGAATCGTTAAATTGGAATGAGGTAATTTAATTTTTCCTGGGCATTAAACCTTCATTCCAGTTTAACGATTCTTTAAGTTTTTCTGTATATAGGATCGCTGTTATAATTTTAACATTGGTATCAGAGCATGAGGAATGTTGAATAAGACCAACATATACATTTATCTCCTCCTTGTCTTTGTTCTGCTTACCAAAATTATCTTGCTTTTGCCTTTCGGCATTTTACTCGTCTTAGATAAAATATATGTGTTGGTCTTATTCAACATTCCTCATGCTCTGATACCAATGTTAAAATTATAACAACGATTCTATATGCGGAAAAACTTAAAGAATCGTTAAACTGGAATGAAGGTTTAATGCCGAGGAAAAATTAAATTACCTCCAGCCATTGATAACGCTCTTGCTGCAAACCACAGTCCACTTGGTTTCTTTATTGAAACAACACTCCAGCTCCAATCCAAACAAAAGAAAAGAATACAGAAAGTCTGAAGGCACTTCCAAGCTCTGCTCTCTCAGCTAGATGGTGCAAAAACTGAAGGGGATTGAGATGCTAGCTTGGGGACCAAACATATGAATTTATAGCCAAGCTTCCATCAAGCTTCTAATGGCTATGTGTCAAGTGTTCCACAGATCAAGGTAGAGAACTCCAGATGGAGTAATGGACCACTTCAGAAGCTCCCAACAAGAAAATTAATTAATTGCAATTGATTTCCTTAATTTAAGGAAATTACTGCAGTTGGTTTCCAAAAATTAAGGAAAGGCTGCAGTTTACTGCCATAACTGTAGGCAGCAGTTGGTAAAAATTTAATGGAGCTTAACATAAAGTGTTTGGTAACAGACGCAACAACTATGAAATTTGCAGCACAGTGTGGAATTCTAAGACTATATGTCTTTCCGGGGGCTCCTGTTGCTTTATGGTTCTTTTCGATGGCCTAGTTTGGTATCCATAGTATTACTTTAGGATGCATTGCTCACAAAAAGGGGTGAAGCATTCACTGATAAAAATTGAGTAAAATTTCGACGCCAATTTGTCGTTATTGCCACAATGTTTCATCGTTATAATGATAAAATGAGGTTTTACGAAACATGGAACATTGTACAATCACATTATCATCATTTTCCAAATTATTTATAATTCTGACGTCTATCAAATTTCGGTAAACTAAAAAAAGATGATCTTCTGGTGGCGCACAATTGACGACAGGGGTGATCAGTCTACCGCCGAAAGCATACATGCTTCGACGAAACATGTCGACATAAGATCGATGGATGTACGAGTTTGATGAAACATGTCGACATAAGATCGATGGATGTACGAGTTTGACGAAACATGTCGACATAAGATCGATGGATGTATGAGTTTTTTGGTGTCGCACAATCGACGATAACAGTTGTTGGTCTACTTTCAAAAGGAGTTGTCTATAATATGATTTTTTGGAGATTCCGGTGACGGAATCTGGCGGAAGAAATTGAGGTTAAATCTTGATTTGTTGCAGTTAAAATGGTTTTTAACTGCATATTTGGATTCAGCACCCTGAAAAACCCCTGGGACGCTTTGATTATGTAGAAACTAGCTATCAAACTTGCGATTTCAATAAATTGCTGCTGGATTTTGAACAGAAAAACCCACTAGAAAGCTTTCAAAAAATACCATTATAAACAACTGCCCTTCAAAAGCATACATATTTTGACGAAACAAATCATCAAAAGGCCGACAAAAGTTGGGGTCGCTCTACTGACACCATTGTGCATAGTAGTCCAAAGATCGAA
Source organism: Pinus taeda (assembly GCA_000404065.3). Lineage (NCBI taxonomy): Eukaryota > Viridiplantae > Streptophyta > Pinopsida > Pinales > Pinaceae > Pinus > Pinus taeda. The sequence goes on along the minus strand of APFE030946442.1, from coordinate 120,014 downwards.
AAAAGAATTGGTGTAGATAATAATTGGTTCTTTATGACGAATTTGCTCTATTGTCGAAACTTTTCCTGTGATATTTATGGGTTCCATATCGTCGCATGACTGACTTTGGCACCCGTCATAAGACCACCAAGTTGGAGTTTTTTTTTAAATATATAAACTCATAAATATTTATGCCCACTACAATAAATAGACGAATATTTACATCTAGATCGTTCATCGGGTATAATAGGGTATGATAAACTATTATATGAGTGTGTACAAGGTTTTGTTTGCAAAAATTGTGGCTATTGAAATGTTTGAAAAAAAAATTCAAGTATATTGAAATTTGAAAGATGAAAAACACTTCATTTCCATATTGTAGAGTTATTGATCTTATTTCATTTGGTGTACTACCCTGAAATTGAATCACAAGATACGTTAATCCACAAGTTGTTGTTACACAGCGTCAATCTTTGATTGCATTGTTCATAACATTGTATATTTGTATATCTATTATCCATCAATATTATTTTTTCCATAACCCATAGACTCATCTTATCCTCTCCACAAATTTTAGGTTTGGCCATGCTTAGACCAGCCTTGGTAACTTCTCAAAGTGCCAAAAATGGTGAGAAGAAGTAGAATCTACTACTTAAATTCCTCTGCTCAAATCAATCTATGCTTATTGTTTTGGGTTTTGCATCAATTTTATGTCATTTTTTGGTGCTATAGTATCTAGAGAAAGGTATGAATTAACCATCGTGAATGATGTTCCTACAATTTGATCAATTCGCTACAAAATAAACTATAAATGTTTTATTGCATCCTCTTGAGACCATGTAGGATCTACAACAAGAGATATTTTTTTATGGTTGAATGAGAATAGGTTTCTAGGGGGTAGAGTTTTAAGTTAGCCAACAAAATGAATACAAAGTCAAAATATTCAACATGTAGCCCCTAAGAGATTCAACATTTTCTATTATGAAACTAGCTTACAAAACATAGAAAAAATAGATCAACGCCTTAGAAATCAACCACTTCAAGGGGGAAACCTCCTTTACATTACAGAAATGAACAATTCTTTGATGATACAAATGACAAAACCTCCTTTCTATATATAGGAGTCTAAGGGGTCACAATATAATCAAAGTCGACATAACAATAATAATATAAGGGCACAACACTAGCAATAGTGGGCTTCTATGGGGCACAATGGGGACAATAGGGGCATGACAATAACAATAAGGGTTATAATGACAATAGTAATGGGGGAATCACTAGTATTATAGGGACCTAACATGCCCATCTCCTTTAAAAAAGTGTTGTCCTCAACACTTGAGTAGTTCTGGATGCTTCTGTATAAATTTTTCATCCTCCCATGTGGAATCATCAGTGGGTAGGTTCTTCCACTTGACGAGATACTCCGAAATTTGTCGATTTCGTAGTTGTTGAGTTCTTGTTTGTGTGACTGCTTCAGCTTCCAATATGATTTTTCCTTCCTCATCAAGTTCTGGAAATATTGTTTGAACTGGGATCTTGTCCCCAATGACCTTCTTTAAGCATGAAACATGGAATACTGGGTGCACTCGGGAAGCTGCAGGAAGCTCCAATTTGTATGCCATAGTACCAATCTTTTGCAACACCTTGTACGAACCATAATACTTTGGTGATAATTTATTATCCTTCTTAGCTTGCTCGAGGGACATTTTTTTATATGGTTGTAGTCGTAGAAATACCCAGCCACCTACATCAAAAATTCTTTCGCTGTGATGTTGATCTGCCTATTGTTTCATTCTATTATGTGCCAAAGTTAGTTTATCCTTTAAGAGTTGGAGAACTTGTTGTTGATGCTCGATGTGATCTTCCACTACTTGAACTTTATGATTTTCTCTTAAATATGATGTGATGCACAATGGGTGACATCCATAAAGTGCCATAAATGGGGTCATTTTTGTTGCAGTATGGAAGGAAGTGTTATACCACCATTCAACCAGAGGCAACCATTTGACCCATTGTGTCTGTTTATCAGATACAAAGCAACAAAGATATCCTTCCAAACATTTGTTTACTATCTCACTTTGCCCATCAGAATTAGGAGGATAAGATGAGTTATGAGCTAACTAAGTACCAAGACAAGACAATAATTATGTCTAAACTTTTCAAGTGAAAATGGGATCTCTCTCGCTTACAATAATCTTTGGGTTTCCATGTAGCTTTTGAATTGTTTTCGTAAATGCAGTAGAAATTGTATTGGCTTTAAGTGGATGAGATAATGCAAAAAAGTGTGCATACTTGGTAAGTCTGTCAACTACCACCATGATGACACTCTTTCCTTCGGACTTGGGTAAACCTGTGATAAAATCCATTGAAACCTCCTCCTAACGTTGACTTGGAATCGATAAAGGTTGTAATAGACATGGGGTCTTAATTGTTTCAACTTTATTTTGTTGGAAAACCAAACCTTCCTCCACAAAATTTTGAATATCCGATTTAAGGCCATCCCAAAAAAGTTCCTTCTTAACCCTGTGGTAAGTCTTTAAAAATCCCGAGTGCCCTCCTAAGGGAGATGCATGCAATTCCATAAGAATATTTTGTTTGAGATGGGAATTTTGACATAGGTATAGGCGATATTTGTATCATAATGAATACTTTTCCCAGCTAAATGTATAAGATGTACTGGGATCTTGTTGTAACTTTTGAATGAGTGCCCACACTTCTTTTCTTGAGAGTGCATCTGCCACAACATTTTGCTTCCCTTTTTTGTAGATGATTTCAAAGTCATAACCCAACATCTTTGTGACCCTTTTTTGTTGCTCTTCTGAAGATAATCTTTGTTCTAAAAAGTATTTAAGACTATCATGATCCATTTTTACCTTGAAGTGTCTTCCCATTAGGTAGGGTCGCCATTTCTTAAGTGCAAGTAGTGTTGCCAACATTTCCTTCTCATAAATGGCTTTGTGTAAATACTTTCCTTTGATTGGACGACTTTCAAAAGAAATGGGTCTTTCTTCTTGCATTAAAACAAAACCAATTCCATTTCCTAAGGCATCACATTCCACAATAAAGGTTTTTGTGAAGTCCGACCTAGCTAAGACTAGTGCTTGGCACATTCCCTGTTTAAGATGTTCAAAGGCCTTCGTTGCTTCTGGAGTCCATAAAAAAGCATCTTTCTTCAATAATGTTGTTAGGGGTGTTGCTATTCTCCCATAATTCTTTAAAAACTTGCAATAATACCCTGTCAACATGAGAAATCCTCACAAATGCTTTATGGATGTGGGAATTTTCCATTCCTTAATGGCTTTAATTTTGCTAGGATCTACTTTAACACCTTCATGAGATACAATATGACCCAGATATTCCACCTCTTGTACTCCAAAGAAACATTTGGAGTTTTTTACATATAATTGTTTCTCCTCCAATAGTTTGAGCACCCTGTCGATGTGTTGAACATGATCCTTCCAAGACTTGTTATAGATTAGTATATCATCAAAAAATACTAACACAAATTTTCTAAGGAAGGGTTTGAAAATGGAATTCATCAAACCTTGAAATGTAGAAGGGGCATTGGTAAGGCCAAAAGGCATGACCAAAAATTCATAATGACCCTCATGAGTTCTAAATGTTGTTTTCGAAATGTCTTCAGTCTTCATTATGATTTGATGATATCCTGAACGAAGATCCAACTTGGTGAAGTAAATTGATCCATGCAATTCATCCAATAGTTTGTCAATGACGAGAATGGGAAATTTATCTGTAATCGTGAGCTTGTTGAGCTCCCTATAATCCGGACACATGTGCCATGATCCATCCTTTTTGTGCACCAATACTACTGGAGCAGAGAAAGAACTTTAACTAGGTTGAATTATACTAGCCTCTAGCATTTATGCAACCATACGTTCAATTTCACTCTTTTGGGCATAGGGATATCTGTAAGGCCTAATGTTTGGAGGAACACTTCTTGGAATCAAATGAATAGCATGATCATGATCACGAATAGGCGGGAGACCTTTGGGAGTCTCAAATACCTTGGAATGATTGTCCAAGACATTTTGGAGATCTGAAGAAATAGATGATTTTGATGTGGGAATCTCTAGTGAACATAATTGTGCAATTACACCTCGTTGTTCTTTCTTTAGAAGATTTGTCATTCCATTAGAACTAATTATCTTTCCTAGTTTCCCTGCAATGCCTCTTAATTCAACTTCCTTTCCTTTCGAAGAAAATTTCATAAAAAGTTCTTGAAAATTAAAAGCTATTGTACCCAAGGATTGTAGCCATTGGACTCCTAGTACAACATCAGTACCACCTATTGGAATGGAAAGCATTGGGATATTCAATACATATTCTCCCATGGATAGCTTGATATTATGGCACTTTCGAAAGCAATTTTTATGGTTCCTCCACTTGCAACCATCACTTGACACTCTGGTGCTGGATATAGGACGCAATTCAATTCCTTGGCTATATTACAATGAAAAAAATTATGGCTACTGCCCCAATCAATCAACACTATTACCTTTTTCTTCTTGATATGTCCTTCTATCTTGATAGTTTGAGGAGTGGTAATTTTGGCCAATGCATTACAAGATATGGTGGGATTCATTTCTTCTTTCTCCAGGGTTTGTTCTTGGTGTATATCCTCTTCTTTTGACATTTCTTGTTCCTTTTCTTCCTCCTCTTCAAAATCTATGTAAAATAATTTCTTCTCAACACACTTATGATCTTTAATGTATTTGCTATCACAACTATAAAAAAGCCCCTTTGCTCTTTTTTCTTCCAATTGTTGGGGTGTCAACATTGTAGGTCATGGAAGGCTAAGGGAAACAACACTTCCATCCTTATAGCTATGAGTGGTAGGCTTCCTTTTTGCCATAATTTTTCTTTCCAACCTAAATGCCTTCTCCAATGAGTCAAGTTCCCAAAGGCGAACATCATGTTGGATGTTATCCCTTAAAGTCCTTATGAACACATCAATCATATGCTCCTCTGGAATATCTTTTACCCTTATATTCAATTTTTTGAAGTCCTCAATGTGCTCCATCATTGAACCCTTTTGTTTGAGGTTTATCAATTGGATTAAAAAAGTGTTGCTTTTTGTATCCTCATAATGTTCTATCATTTATTCCGTAAAAATTTCCCAAGTGACAATTTGTTTACGACAGAAAAGCCATCAATACCATACAAACTGATTTGGTTCCAAATATAAACTTGCAATGCATAACTTTTGTGTGTTTTGCACATTATGGAGATCGAAAATATTGCTCCATTTGTAGTATCCATGTTATGGGATCCTTGCCATCAAACTTCCTCATATCAAGCTTGGGAACGTGGTGAGTCTTTGTTCCAATGTTAGAGTCTATGAAATCATGATTAACATTTCTTTTGTTCTCATCACGAGTTTCCTCTACCACCTTTTCGCCATTAAAAAGCCTTTCTTGTAGCAACTTTGTCAAACCTTCCATGTCTTTCTTCAAATCTTAAATGTTGTCATTCTTCAAATCATGATTAACATTTCTTTTGTTCTCATTATGAGTTTCCTCTACTGCCTTTTCACCATTTGGAAGCGTTTCTTGTAGCAACTTTGTCAAACCTTCCTTCCAACCTTCCATGTCTTTCTTCCAATCTTCAATGTTGTATTTCATACCATCCATCTTAGCTTCCATGCCATTCATCTTAGCTTCCACGCCATTCATCTTAGCTTCTATTACCTTTTGTGAGAGTGAAATTTTTTGCACCTGGTCTCGTAATTTTGATATATCATGTTGCATTTATTCCTCTTCTTCATGAGTCATGTTAGAGATTTCAGGTTGCTTACTAGGTGCTTCCATTTTATTTCTTCGGGGCATCAATTAATGATAATTATTCTTCACTTTTCCCTTTGAACTTCAAACTATATTTTTCAACCCAAACTTATGCAAAATTTTGAATCTGTTGTGTCTCTGTAATTGCAGATCTCCAAGTTCTAAAATTGCTTCTTGTGATAGCCCTCTGAGTCCTCTTTCTAATGCCACCAGTGTGGTCAAAATTGGATTCTCCAAGAAATAGTTATGCCCAATCTCCCAAGATGACCTGTTTATATACTTTCTTAGTAGAGTGAACTTGTACGATGTGCCACATGTCATTGTTTCGACCTTCGGATATGAAAAATCTACACAGAAAACTACGGTCCTTCCTCTTTGTGTAACTTCATACGAAATTTCAATCTGATGCTCAAAGGGAAAGTTATGATGATTTTCCGAAGGTCGCCTGTTTGGAATGTAATATGGGAGTCTGCAAAAAACCCTAACTTCCTCAAATCATATCTCCTAAAGTATAGCGATACAAGATCTAAAATTCAAACCCGAAATTCAAAATGATTTCAGCTAAAATGAGTTTTTTTTTTTCAGCTTCTTAAACTTCGTAGAGAAAAAGTTATAACGAAAATTCCACGATGACCTGTTTGGAGTAGTGAAACCCTAGAATCCAAAGCTCTAATATCAAATGTTATGAAACCAACTCACAAAAGATAGAAAAGATAGATCAACGCCTTATAAATCAGCCACTTCGAGGGGGGAACCTCCTTTACATTACACAAATGAAAAATTCTTGGATGATACAAATGACAAAACCTCCTTTCTATATATAGGAGTCTTAGGGGTCACAATATAATCAAAGTCAACATAACAATAATAATACAAGGGCACAACACTAAAAGTAGTGGGCTTCTATCGGGCACAGTGGGAACAATAGGGGCACAACAATAATAATAAGGGCTACAATGACAATAGTAATGGGGGAATCACTAGTACTATACGGACCTGACATTTTCCTATAGCAATTCTTTGCACATATTCATTTGTGGGTTGTTAAGTGTCTTTGCATGGCACAAATGACATTAGTATTAACTATCGTAATCATATTTTTCTTCCAAGAGATACACCATCTACTTAAAGGGTACTGAAAATCACACCCTTAAGAGAAAAACTACCACAATTATTGATTTGTAGCCCCCAAAAGGATAAAAAAAATTAGAGGGATAACTTTAGGTCAGTACCTGGGGGAAATGCAATTGTATCATTGCATCCAGGATCTCCTAACAATTTGTCTAAGAAGCATGAACAAAACTTGAAGAGTATTGATTCCAGCGAGGCAAATAATGAGAACACAATGCAACCCATAGGTGGAAAACCCTCTTGCAATGCACCCTTCACCAGATTTGAGTATCTTCATAAAAAAGATCAGACTTTTTTTTATTAATGTTTATTTAAATAAATATGACTGATAGGATATGACATAAGCTTCTTTGTTAACAAAGGGGAAGCAAGTTGCACAAAAGGGTTGTATATCTATTGGGATTTCAACTCGAGCTTCTTGTAAGTTTGTGTAGTGACAACATTCCATCTAACCACTAATCCATGTCTTAACAAATTCATAACTCGAATGTTGAAAGAAAAAAATGAACTATTCATGAAAAGCATGTTTCAGGGTTGTATTGTTTTACTTCAAATGAGCATCCTACTAAGCATTTTAGATGCATTAACTTTTAACATGCAGGGTTCTTCATGGGAGTGCCCTATAGCTGAGGCCCTATGTGTTGGGGTTCATCCTCACGATAACTTCAATACTTATTTGTTTAGAAAGAAGACCAGTTAATGATGAGTCTCTATTCATGTTGATTTCTCGTAACATAACAATTGGATAACCAACATATTTTATAGTAGGATTTTTTGAATGTTATTAAACAAACATGCACTCTCATGTTATCTTCCACAAAGAAATATTTTGGCCAAGTAGGATTTTGAGTGCTAACTTTGATATGGATTGAATTGTAATTGTGTGAGTAGATACATTCAATTTATTGCAGTAAAAAACAGAAAACATAGAAATCCCTTGGCTTGGAAGGATTTGAGGTGCTAAGTTCGATATGTATTCAGTTGTGATTGTGTGAATACGCAGATGTCAAGTAATGAATTGCAAAATAGGAAAGGGGCAGAATCATTGTGAGGCACAAAACCTACAAAAATACTCCTTAAGATTACATGCTACTATTGTACACAATGATGTAGGAATAACATAGAACATCCCAGGGCCAAACCATTAAAGGACTTTCACTCTTTGCACCCATTAAAAACCAAGGCACCAAATCAAGCCTTTCATGTGTTGGAAGTGCAACAAAACGTTTACTATCACAGGTGACTAGCACACCCATGAAAATAATTGCAAACAACTTTGGTATTGTAGTTGTGGCTTAGATTTCAAGCATAAGCATCTAGTCATAGATAATACAAGAGCATTCATCATAGGACATGCCCCATCGACCAACATTCTTTCAAATATGACAAGGATTTGGACTGTGATGTTTTGGTTGTAGAAACCCTTGAAATCCTAAAATGTTGAAAAAAATGTTAAAGTATGTAAGCATGCTGAAAAACACCCCAAATTCTAATTTCCAAACATGAGGGCTAGTGGGAATGAATCCATCAATAAACATCTTAAAACCTAAACTTTAATGTTAAATTTTAAGTTCATGATAAATTCATTAACACAAGTTAAATACCATATGAGATGTTTACAAGATTTCTTTTAGGTTCTTTTGATGTTTTCTTAACCTTTTTGTGTCAGAAACATGGGCTTATAGGCTAGAATCATTTCATACTTATGTAACATTTCACTTTTTTAGCGGGAACACGAGATTTTGAAATGTTGGTATGGAAATTTCAAAATCTAGATACAGTCGCAAAATAATTTAGTGGCATATCCAAGCCATATTAAATCCATTTCAAACCCCTGTTGAGAAATGGAAACAAGAAATTCCAGTTTAATTTGTCCTTGAATTAAACTGTGAATTAAAATAGAATTCTTTTCTCGTAGCAATTTGAAAATACTTAATTAAGTTTAATTAACTTAATTAATTTAGGAAATTCGAATTGGAAGTCCTTTAGAAGACATGTATATGTTCTCCTAACTTATAGGAGTTAAGGATGAGTTATGATTGAATTGTAATTAGTTAACTCAATTTTTTGAGTTAAGTCCAGTTAAATTAGTTCCAATCAGTTTTAGTAAGTAAACAGTCAGTTGGGACACTAGTGACCTAATTAGTGCTACTCTAGTTAACTGAATATTCCATCATCAGAAACTCATGCATGTTGATTCTGAAAAAGACCCAGTTGAGACTAGAGTGCAGGGACAATGTAGTGTGTGTTTTAGATTTTTCTAAGTTTCAATGACAGTGCATGCAATCAGGAACTTATCCTTGAGGAATTGTGTTACTTTTAGAGGCTTTATTTCCCTTTAAATACAAGTTATCCTTCATAGGAATTACACATTGGAATAGAGACTTGGAGGGCTTGTGAAGAGGCTAAGCTTTGGCCTTGAGCTTGTTTATGAGTTGGAGGTTGAATTTGTTGAGTGTTGGGATTGTTCTAGAGAGAACAAGCATTGTAATTTCATCTTGATTTTCCTAGTTAATACAAAACAGATAGTGGAGTTTTGAGTTGTGGCTTTACCCGGATATTTATTTTGTTATGTTTCTTTGATTCTCTTCCTTTATTGATTATTGTTTGCTCAATGTTTATGGGCTTCTGCTGTAAAGAGTGGAAGTAGATTCTTGTCTCTTGTTTTAGTAGATTACATGACCTTGTGAATCTACAAGATTTTCTATATGGTATCGGAGCAAGATTGTTTTTTGGGCCAAAAGTTTGTAGAGAATTTATGAGAATTTTTGTTCAAAATTTTAAGAAACAAATTAAATATTTGGATTCCTTGGGAAAAGACACCGAAATTCAAAAAAAAAAAAAAACAGCCGAATCAGAGTTCGGATTAGGGAGATATTATTGATTTAAAATCAGCTCTCTATAGGAGATTTCGAAGTTTCCAGTTCGGGGTTGTAGGTGAAAGTCAAATTTGCATACATACTTCAGGTTTAACATATGGCATTCCATGGGTTGAGGCTTGAGTATGCCTTGGAAGGCAACTCAAATTTTATAGCCTAGAGGGATAGGATGTTGGTTCTGCTAGAAGATAATGGCTTGAAGTAATTCATTGATCAAGAAGTCCCCAAGCCAGCAGCTACGGATGCACATAACTTGGCTGAATGGAAGAAGTGTGTGGTGAAGGCAAGGTAGATAATCCTTGAGGGAGTTCAAGACCACATTGTCTCAAGTCTCCATGGCAAGGAAAATTTGCATGCTATGTGGAAAACATTGACAGACTTCTATAAGAATAGTAGTGATCAAAGGAAGTTGGCACTAAAGGATAAACTTTGTAAAATCAAGATGGAGAAAGGTGAGACGATTCCAAAGTACTTGACCAAGTTCACTCAATGTCAGGATGAACTTGGAAGTGTTCGAATCACAGTTGCTGAGGAGGATATGGTGAGCCTTTCTCTTCTTGGACTCCTAAAGAGTTGGAATAGTTATCAGGACTCCTTCAATGGTTGGGAGAAGCTACCAGAGTGGGAACAACTATGGTCGGATTTGATGTAGGATGAGATCAGAAGGAACACCAGGGATGGCTCTTCATCAAAGACTGATGATGAAGAGAATTGTGCCTTAATGATTAAGGCAAGGAAGGGGAAAGGTAAAATTTCTCATTCCAAATCATATTCTTACCGTGGAGGTAAGAAGAAGGACATGACAAAAGTTAAATGCCTTCATTGTCATAAGATGGATCACTTTGCCACAAATTGTCCATTGAAGAAGTCCAAGGAGAAGTCCTCAAGAGGAGCGGCGGGTAAGGCTTTGGCATCCTAATTCTAATTGGACTTTTCCCTCATTGCATGCATGGTGTCTTCAATGATGGGAAGTGTCTAGTACTTAGACAGTGGAGCTTCTTTCCACATGACTGACGATAAAGAGTTATTCAGTGAACTAGAGGAGAAAGATCTCAAGATGCATATTGAGATGGGTGATGATAGTAAGTATAGTGTTACTGGTGTGGGCACTATTACTTTTCAGAGGGAGCATGCGACTCGACTCAACTGCTAGAATGTTATGCATGTACTTGGACTGACGAAGAAGTTGGTATTCGTTTCCATGCTTGAGGACAGAGGCTATGATGTGATATTTTCGAAAGGAAAGGCGTTCCTTCGACACATAGCCACGAGTCAAGTAAAGAAGATAGGGATTCGAGTTTAGAATCTCTATAAGATAGAGGTAGAGGATTATGTTGCTTTGAGTTCAAAAGCAGAAAAGATGTTGAGCCGAGACGTCGACGAGTTGTGGCACAGGAGATTGGGCCACTTACATCATGGGGATTTGAAGATATTGCAACAAATCTCTACTGGTCTTCCCAAAGGCACGCTTGAGAAAGTTGATACATGCAAGGGTTGTACTTTGGGAAAATACACTAAGTCTTCCTTTGGAGATAGAGATAGTCAAGCAGAGTCTATTATGGAGAGAGTCCATTCAGATGTGTGTGGACCATTCTCAATAGTATCCACCGCCAAACACAGGTATTATGTTATATTTGTAGATGACTATTCTCATAAATGTTGGATATTTTTCATGTAGAGAAAGGACCAGACATTCACAAAGTTTTGTGAATTCAAAGCATTGGTAGAGAAAGAGTCAGGCAAGAAGGTTAAATCTCGATGGAGTGATAATGGTAGAGAATATTTCTCCAATGAGTTTAAGAACTTCTATGCAGTGGAAGGGATTAAATGAGAGTTGACGACACCTCATAACCCTCAACAGAATGGAGTTGCTAAGAGGAAGAGTAGGAGCATAGTAGGGGTGGCAAGGGCGATGTTGCATGATCAGGGCCTACCACTATACTTGTGGGCTGATGCATGAAACACAATGGTTTATGTTCAGAACCATAGTCCACATCGAATACTTGAGAGTAAAACACCAGAGGAAGCTTATTCCGGTAAGAGGCCAGATGTTGGTCACTTCAGAATTTTTAGGTCATCGATTTATTGCCATGTGACCAAACATGCACGGAAGAAGCTTTAGCCAACAACAGAGTTGGGGATCTTTCTGGGGTACATTGATACTCCCCACAACTATCAGGTGTACATGCAAACCAGTTGGATGATAATGGTTCGTAGGGATGTCAAGTTTGACAAGAGAAGGCCATGCGATTATCCCTTGAGAGAGAGCTTGAGCTACATGGGGAGGAGGAACTTTTAGTTCCTAAGGTTGAGGAGCTTCAGATTGATGTGGAGCAGCCACATGTAGAGGTTCCAGGAGTGGAGACATCCACTCAGGTAGAGTCTTCCAGAGAGGGAAGAAAGCACACTAGAGAGGCTGACAAATTGTTGGATGATGCATGGGAGAATGTGGCAACACCCTCTTCTCAGTGCAAACAAAGGAGGTCACCAACGAGGTACACTGGATACATGGCACTTATGGGTGCATGTGTTGTGATAGAGCCATCTTCCTTTCAGGAAGCAATGCAACAACCAATTTGGGTTGATGCGATGGTGGAGGAGTATGACTCCATAGTTCGAAACAGTGTTTGGGATGTGGTTCTGAGGCTAGAGGACAAGTTAGTTTTGAGATCTTGTTGGCTTTACAAGGTAAAGCAAGCTGTAGATGGTAGTGTGGAGAAGCATAAGGCCAGATTTGTGGCCCATGGCTTTTCACGGGTAGAGGGGATTGACTATGATGAGACCTTTGCTCTTGTTGCAAGGTACTCATCAATTAGATCTATTTTGGCACTATCAGCACACATGGGTTGGAGTATCCATCAGATGGATGTGAAGACTTCCTTCCTTAATGGCATGATTGAGGAAGAGGTGTACATAGAGCAACCCAAAGGTTTTGAAACCTTGGACTGTGATTCGCATGTGTGCTGACTCAAGAGAGCGTTGTATGGGCTGAAGCAAGCATCCCGTGGTTGGTACACTAGGATAGGTAGCTACTTCACTGGGTTGGGCTTCACGAAGAGTGAAGAGGATGCGAACCTGTATCACATAGTGGTGGAAGGTAAGTTGTTGATCATTGTACTTTATGTAGATGATCTCATACTAACAATTGATGAGAAGCTCATCAAATCTTGCAAGGGGGATATTGCAAGAAAGTTTGAGATGAAGGACATGGGGTTCATGCATTACTTTCTTGGCATGGAGGTATGGCAGGGAGATGGGGAGTTGTTTGTTTCTCAAGGCAAGTATGCCAATGAGATACTCAGGAGATTTCGCATGGAGAGCAATAAACCCATGGAGATTCCTCTAGTTGGTTACTAGAGGAAGGAGGATGCTACTTCAAGGGAAGTAGTGGAAGCTACTGTTTACAGGCAGCTTGTGTGTTCACTCATGTACTTGGTGAACACACAACCATATATGTGTTATGCAGCTAACCAGTTGAGTTAAGCTATGGTTAGGCCTACCAAGCTGTATTGGAAGGCGGCAAAGCATGTATTGAGATACCTCATAGGGACTACTCAGTTTGGGTTGTGGTACAGACAGACAGAGGGAGTAAAGCTTCAAGGCTTCACCGATGTAGATTGGGCGGGGAGTCCATCTGACAGGAAGAGCACATCAGGAGGGATCTTTAGTATTGGGTCAGCTGCAGTTTCTTGGTACAACAGGAAATAGAGATCCATTGCACTCAGTTTAGCAGAGGCAGAGTACATGGTTGCAAGTCAAGCAACATGTGAGGTTATCTAGATGAGGAAGATCCTAGTTGGTTTGTTTGGTCAACAGATGGATCTGACAGTGATTTACTGTGATAATCAGAGTTGTATCAAACTCTCTGAAAATCTAGCTTTTCATGATTAGTCCAAGCATATAGATATCTGGTATCATCATCTCAGATATTGTGTATTGAGGCATATCATGTTGTTAGATTACATTCCCACAGAGGATCAAGATGCTGACATCTTGACTAAGGCATTGCCATGATGTAGATTCGTGTTTCACAAAGACAAGATCGGGGTAGTGGATAATCCCTTACTAGTTGAGAGGGAGTGTTGAGAAATGGCAACAAGAAATTCTAGTTTAATTTGTCCTTGAATTAAACTGTGAATTAAAATAGAATTATTTTCTCATAGAAATTTGAAAATAATTAATTAAGTTTAATTAACTTAATTAATTTAGGAAATTCGAATTGGAAGTCTTTTAGAATACATGTATATGTTATCCCTAACTTATAGGAGTTAAGGATGAGCTATGAATGAGTTGTAATTAGTTAACTCAATTTATTGAGTTTAGTCCAGTTAAATTAGTTCCAATCAATTTCAGGAACTAATAGTGAGTAAATAGTCAGTTGGGACACTAGTGAACTAATTAATGATACTCTAGTTAACTGAAGATTCCACCATAAAAAACTCATGCATGTTGATTTTGAGAAAGACCCAGTTAAGACTAGAGTGCAGGGACAATGTACTATTTGTTTTAGATTTTTCTGAGTTGCACTGATAGTGCATGCAATCAGGAATTGATCCTTGAGGGATTGTACTATTTTTAGAGGCTTTATTTCCCTATAAATACAAGCTATCCTGCATAGGAATTACACATTGGAATAGAGACTTGGAGAGCTTGTGAGGAGGCTAAGCTTTGGCCTTGAGCTTGTTTATGAGTTGGAGATTGAATTTGGTGAGTGCTGGGATTGTTCTAGAGAGAACAAGCATTGTAATTTCTTCCCGATTAATACAAAACATATAGTGGGGTTTTGAGCTGTGGCTTTACGTGGATATTTATTGTGTTATGTGCCTTTGATTCTCTTCCTCTATTGATTATTGTCTGCTTGATGTTTATGGGCTTCCGCTGTAAAGAGTAGAAGTAGATTCTTGTCTCTTATTTTAGTAGTTACATGAGCTTGTTAATCTACAGGATTTTGTACAACCCCACATGGCATTTCAGGTCCAAAATAAGTGTTTTATAACACGGGTTTAATGACTTATATCTGGTGAAAATCAGGAGACAGGGGGATTTTTATTTTTATAGATTAAGACTCATGGTGGCAATTTTTTTATGTCTTTGTTTTCTATAATATGATTTTTTTATGGCATACTAAACAAATGATTAGAGACTCCTATTGCCAAAATTAAAATCATGCACAAAAACTATAACATATTAGTTTATGTTTTCTTAATGTTATGAAATAAAATTTTGCATCCCATAATTTACCCTTATGAACACTTAAACTGATCCACTATTTGTATCAAAAAATTGTAGGACGGGAAGATCCATAACAAAGACATTTTCTTAAGAACCACCCAGTATCTCCCAAACATTTACAAATGTATAGAGACTCCAAATCCAAGAAAAACATTAAAACATAAAGAGACCCTAGAAATTAGTTCCTATAGCTTACTATATAACTAGACAAAAGGAGAGTCCAAAAGAAAGTCTACATGAATAGTTGCCTCTGTTTACATAAATATGTGTACAACGTAAATATAGGGAACATATTGTGCTTAAAATTTTGAATATTTTCATGGGGTTTACAGTAAAGCTACATACCTGATTTGTTGTGGAAACTTTGGAGGATTTGTTGTAGAAACTATGAATCAACCCTCTACACCCTTTCACAAGGAGTGGAGGGGGAAAAGTTAATCCTGAAGAAAATGGAAAAACAAATCTATTGTGAGTGGTATATCACCTTCTCATCCCAAAAATAGAGCACCTTGGGTCTTAAACAAGGTTATTTTATCTAATGAACAACCACCTTCTAATTTTTCAATAATAGGACCTCATGACATTATCGAAGATCCAGTGAAGGTCCTAATCCATATGACTTTATTAGATGCTCTTAGGACATTTTATCAATTTGATTTTTTTTCTTGGTTGTTACAAACTCCTCCTCCTGAAGTAGAACAAAGAGATCTATATTCCAAAGAAGCCTCCACTCAGCAAAAGGAGTAATATAATATCATTGAATTAGGACAAGACTTCCTCATTTCTATTTTTCAATAAATATTTTTTACTTTGTGTTCCATAATTGTGTCATTGATACACGAGAAAGGCACAATGTCATGCCTCTTCAGGTTACGAGGAGATTGGATCTTGAGTGCATTGGCCTTTCGAAATATGTTATAGCTTTGGATTTAATAACTATAGAAACAATGTGCTATATTAAATAATTATCCATTTCCTTTAACGCAACTCTTGATGTAGGAATTGTAATACATGTGATTGTAGCTAATATATTATTGACGATGTTGGATCCGTCGACATTTAGGGGGTCTCCTTGATATGAAGTCCTAATTACACCTCACACCATTTGGAGTAAGAGCCCCATCCAGGATACAACGCGGTTGCTAGTTGGTTTTGGTTATATGCCTTAGTTGTGATAATGCATAGAATGATGTAC
This sequence comes from Pinus taeda, assembly GCA_000404065.3. Taxonomy (NCBI): domain Eukaryota; kingdom Viridiplantae; phylum Streptophyta; class Pinopsida; order Pinales; family Pinaceae; genus Pinus; species Pinus taeda. Next base: position 103,797 of record APFE030946442.1, on the reverse strand, counting down.
TTGTGACTTTGGTGAAACAAGTGTATAAGTTTGTGAAGAGTCAAGCTTAATGCATGAGAGGTTCTAACACAATAAGGGGAAAGTGAGTGAGGTCCTTAGAATCCTGTAATAGTGCGCAACTTGAAAGGAACACACAAGCATAAAAGGAATCATGAGTTTGTCTACAAAACAGTTCACAAGATAATCATGATTGGAATATATAACAACGTGTATTCAACAAGATTCATACTAATGCAAACAAAATAGTTCATAAGCATTAGTGTAAATGAAATAACATATATTTAAAACATAACAAGAATAATCATACTATATTCACAACATATGCATGAAAATGTGTCGGCTTTGAGCTTTTATTAAAGTGAAAGTCCCAAACATACATATACAATTGACAAACCACTAGTCCCAATAGTGGAACATGAAGCCAACACTTGCTCCTCCAGAGAAAGATACTCACTATATGCTAAGGAGAAGCTAAGGCTCTCAAGGAAACTCCCAAGCTTCTGATCCTAAGCTAAAAGCCCTTTTGATGAAAATGAGGGTATATTTATAACAAATGGGATGACTAATAATCTTCCTTTGTGACTCTTTGACTTCCCTCATGAACTTTTGACTTCTTACATAATGACTCTTCATATTCCAAATTTGACACTTGTACTTCCACTTACAAAAATGTTTAAATGCAAAATTACATGTACCCATATAAGACAAAATTGAGTAGAGTCAACTAGATAGCCTAATAAGACAAATTCCATATCAAGCCTAAGTTTGTGGGAACTCTAGCTCAACCACTTCAACTTGTAGCTTTTCGGTTACATAATGATGTCAAGATTTGTATTGTGTGATTACTTCCCCAAACTTTGAGATGGGATCAGGCTGGAAGCGAAATCTAGCCTCCATTGCATCTGGGTACACTACCTTGGAACTAGTCTGAGTTTCCTTCTTCAGTAGGAGCAACATGGTATTGATCTGGACAGGGCCACCATTTTACTTGTGCATATTATGCCTATTCACCTCTAGATCTTCATTTGTAGCAATCTGCATGAGTTGGTCCAAGTATTCTTCAACCTGTTGTCTGATTTTATTCCTACCCTTAGCTTTAGTGAGTGAGCCAACTGAAGGGATATTGTGTGACTTCACCATGAAATACACATTGTTGTACAACTGTGTGTACAAGGCTTGAATGTTGGCGATGAATGAGTTGAGATGAATGAGTTGAGTTGTTTGTTACTCTAGATAAGCATCTGAACCCCTTCTTTCTCCAACTCAACTTGTTTCCTTGTCTTCTTCACCAACTCGGGAGGTGTTCCTTTGTATTGCATTCCCCACTCATGCATAGTAGCGATGGATGTATGAACAACCTTAAGAGATTTAACATTGTCTTTGTACTTCAGTTGCATGTCATGCAAGTAGAAAATTGCTTTGTGCATGGTAACAAGCTCCTAATGGAGGCTTCTCATGGTCTATCCCAATGTCGATACTTCATCAAGTATGGTTGCCTTAAGTTCTTCTATGTACACCTGCACGAGAGCCGCTTTCTATACTTCTACTTGGAGTTGTTACACTTTTTGCCTTAAAACCTGTAAGTTCCTTTCCATATGTCTATTCCCGGTCATGAGATACTTCATGTTTGACTTGGAAGCAATTGCAAAGGCCAAGTTAGTTGCACCAGTGGCTTTCTGATTCCTCCTGGTATCTGTCACAATCACCCTTTCTCTAATGAATGAAGGAGATGTGAGATCGTTCAGAAAGTGTTTATTTCTCACTTGTTCAATATTTTTTTTGAAACTGATCATAAGTTATATTATACAATTCCATGATCAGACCATCATCAAGAGGAACAATTTCCTCTTCTTCGCTTGGAGCTTGCTCTGCTTTCAGAGGAGGGGGAGACTAAGTAGTGATCTATTGTGTGCTCGACATGAGATCAAGATATTGGTTTAGATGCTCCGCCTCTACCTCCACATCTTGGATTACTATTAGATCTTCAACTTCTTGAGCAAGTTTGTTAGCCTACAACTGCTTGCTCTCTTCTTCAAGTAGTTGACTATCTTCCTCTTCTTTGACTTGCTTCCGTGTTGCTTCTTCCTCTTCTTTTCTCTGCCTTTCTTCTTCTTCTTGCCTTTTCCTTTCTTCTCATTCCTTCTGCTTCAATTCTTCCTCCTACCTCCTATATTTTCTCTTTCTTTTTGCTACTATGGTTTCTTTCAATATGATTGTATATGCTTTCCATTTTCGGCTTTGTTATTCCGCTAGACTGTGCACAACCTTTCGCTTCCCCTTTTCACACATTGGGTTGGGCCTCACTGATGGTTATGCTTCCATATTTTCTTCTGGCTTAGAAGCAACCCGTGATGTACTTGCAAAGTTGGCTAGTTGATGGGGCTTAGATGCATTGTAACAATTATTTATCCCTTCATCCTTGGGCTTGAAATAAGTCCCATTGTGCCAACTGAAATGTATCTTTGCACAATGTTATTTTCAAACATTCCCAGGATCATACAAATTGTAATCTATTCAGGTGAATGAAAATTTATCTATCTCTTTACCTTTGGTGTCAACAACCTTCAAATTCTTGATCTCGTACAATCCAATTTGCAAAGAAAGAGTGGGACAAGGTGCTTTCTTCTTCCTCTTCAACACTCTTGATAACCTCATGGAAGCAAATTCTTGCATGACCAACTCATCGGTGGCATACCTTAGCAACAAATGTGGAGACTTATAACCACCAAACACTCTGAGGTAAGTGCCATCCGATGAGGCAAACCAATCTGCCAATTCTAACATTATTTCAATTGCCTCATGTGACATGCAAGGTGGCTCTTCCTCAAATATCATCTTGTACAATGCAATGAGTAAGTGATCAATTAGCTTCTCTATGACTCCTTTGTAGCTGCAATTCGAAAGTAGCTTGCAAAAAAATGTGTATAGCAGGTTCCTTTGGTGACCATGTTCAACTCATGCTAGGAAATGAGTTTTGAGCACATATTGCATCCAATAAGTAAGAAGACACGTAGAACCTAGATATATTACCCTTGGGATGGTTCTTGGCATAAGATACACAGGTATTCAATTGTTGATCCAACAAGTTTGACTAGTTAAATGGTTTTCCTTCTGTCACAATCTGATGTAGTAAAAATTCCCATCTTTCAGGAAAGGTCTCAATACTCTTTTGACCATAGATCCGACAACATAGAACTATCAAGTACTGAAATACCTTCCTGAGAGATTTGGTCTTATAAGTGTTACTGGGTGTCTGAAAGAATTTGGATGGCTCTTTCACCTAACCTTGTATGACATCTTTTGTGCTCAAGTAGTTGGTGACTACATAGAAGTGGGAATCCATGTAAGATTATGACAATGGTAAATGATACATGCTCAGAAAATCATGTGCCATAAAAGAGGCAAGCCTTTGACCCCTCACATTGTTGAGAGTCATGGTATTTGTATCTGTATGTGACAAAATCTAGTTGACAATGTATGCACATGGAAAGGATGGATACCTACATGCAATCTCGTGTAATCCCAACCTTTGGACATTGATGTAAACATGTCTGTCTTCAAGTTCTGCTTTGAAACTGCTTGTTTTGTAAACATCTTTCATTGTGAGCCATGTGATGTCTGACTCTTTCTCAATGAATAGTTGAGTATATGAAAGCACTAGCATAGTGGCAGGAACACTCTTAATTATCTCACCTGGTGCTACTCTCTATGGTGTCTTTTGAAGCAGATCTCTTTGATTCCATGATGATAACAATTGATGGAGAGAGATAACCTCAAAAGTTACAGTACCTGTATGACAAAATGCACTCATAGAAAACACAAATTAGCTCAAGCAAATCAATCTATTGACCAAGATCAAGGCAGAAACTCACACACTAAAAGGAATGACTGCATAATTTATGGGACGAAGGTGGGAGACTGACCTCATGAACTGCATAGTCTCATTAGTCAAAGAGGCAACTAGAGTCTTGAGACTATGTAATGCGCAGTCCCAACTGGGCAGAGTGAGGGAAGGAACTACGCATTGCATAGGCCCAGTGGCCAGGGCTAAGGCTAAGGTTTGTGATTGCGCAATATGTAGTCAGGCAAGCCGCTGACTGTGCATTGCGTAGCCTTAGAGGCCAAGCTCGAGGCTTATCTCTTGGAGATGCAAAATGCATAGTTGGAGAAGGAAACTATTGGCCATTTTTACACAAATATTCCTGGGAAAGAGAGCAAATAGTGACAGATTTGAGTGTTGGGGTAGGAAGAAATGTAGATCTGGCTAAGGGGAAGATAGATCAATAAAAACTAAGTGCCAAAATCCAACATGTAATAGAAAAAACAAATATGCAAAAAATGACCTAGCAACTACAACTACTTGGGGGGGAGTGAGAACTCAATGCAACACTTGGTAAATGTGAACAACGAACCAAACCAACACTTGTACAAGCTAATATAAGTTTTAACGCTAGCTACTATGAAAAGAAATAGGCAAAATAACACTCATAGAAGAAAAGGCGACAAAAAGTGACACATGCAAAACTTACTTGGAAAGGCATCGCAAACTCAGTTGAAAGCTCCTTGATCTCCTTGGGAAGGATAGAGCTCCACGATCGAGTGCACAAATGATCTCTAGGGGCGTCTATTAAATATATCTAGACGAGTTAGGGTTTTCTGATGCACATGCCTAAAATCAAGGAAAAAGGGCCACTTGTCATAATTAGCAGCTTAGTGGGATTAACTAGACATTAATTGGGCAACTTCTATTTTTTAGGGATGCCAACTCTGTTTTTATGGGAAACTCCTATTTTACACTAGAAAAGGGGATTGCAAAATTCCTAGGCTGAAGGGTTTGTGTAATTCTTTGCCTTAGTGAATTGCACAGTTTCTGAGGGGAAGGACAACTTTTGCGCAGTTTCTGAGGTCAAGGTTGGCCTACCTTCCAAGATTGCGCAATTTAGATCCTCAAGGATGACTTGCCTTCCAAGATTGCACAATTCAGACCCTCATGCTAAACGTAATTTCTAGAGACAGTGGATTGCGCAGTTGCAAGAGGGAAGGCCGACAATGCTACAAGGTCAAGGTAGGAGATGGCTTGTGTTAGAAAAGTTTCAGATATGGGTCAAAACAAAAACATCACAAGCATTGCATGGAAGGATACATCTTTAACATAGCATGAATACTCAAGGTCAGTAAAATATGAGTCCTTGTAGACAAAAGGGAGGTTCCAAAATCAAAGCATAAGCAAAATTTTGGAGGGGTGGTTGTAGCAACTACTACACTTGGCGACACACTGGTAAAACTCCATCTCTCTGTATGAGTCTTATCTCTTAAAAACCTGGTCTAGCTCTTTAGAAATTACTGTTCATTTAATTAATCACCATAACTTCTTTACTTGGCTTGAGTTAAAGGTATAGTTCATACCATTCTCTTCATCAGAAATACACTAGAGAGACAAGTCAAACTTAGTTGTTTTGATTGGGGATGTAGAAATTAATGTGTAGATTCTAAACTGCTCATGAAATTTTCTAAATCACATGACTAGAAGCTACTCTACTAATATGCAGAAGTAATCATGATTGAGAACACAAATCATTAACATGCATCAACATTCAACACATACACATATACTTATCTAGGGGAAAGGAATTGCTCAAAACCCCTTGCTATTTGTATTACATTAATCAAAGAATCTAAATGAACACAATATGCTCTGCTCAAGATTGAGATCAACTTGCACTTGTATCTTCTATCCTCTGCCTAACTGATTGACCTTGGATAATACTTAGCCCATTTTCCATCCTCCAAGCTCCTATTTGTTATGCAACCAACTCACAAAATAGAAGAAGAGATAGATCAATGACTTCAAAATGAGAGGGGGAAACCTCCTTTACATTACATAAATGAACAATTCTTGGATGATACAAATGACAAGACCTCCTTTCTATATATAGGAGTCTAAGGGATCACAATATAATCATGACCGACACAATAATAACAATAGTGAGATTTTATGGGGCACAATAATAACAATATGGGGACGACATGGGCTCAACAATACAATAAGGGGGTTGCACTAATAACAATAAGGGGCTACGCTAGAAGTATAGGGAGCTAACATGCCCCTTTCCTTCAAAAAGTGTTGTCCTCAATGCTTGAGTAGTTGTGGATGCTTTTGTATAAAATTATCATCCTCCCATGTGAAATATTTAGTGAGTAAGTTTTTCCACTTGATGAGATACTCTGAAATTGATCGATTTCGTAGCTGTCGGGTTCAGGTTCCACTATTATTTTTCCTTCCTCATCAAGTTCTGACAATATTATTTGAAATGGGAGCTTGTCACTTATAACCTTCTTTAATCATGAAACATGGAAAACTGGGTGCACTTGGGAAGATGCAGGAAGCTCCAATTTGTATGCCATAGTGTCAATATTTTGCAACACCTCATAAGGACCATAGTAATTTGGTGATAATTTATTATTCTTCTTAGCTTGCTTGAGGGACATTTTTTCGTATTGTTGTATCCGTAAAAATACCCAGTCGCCTACATCAATACTTCTTTCGTTGCGATGTTGATCTACCTATTGTTTCATCTGATTCTACGCCAAAGTGAGGTGATCCTTTAATAGTTGGAGAATTTGTTGTTGATGCTTGATGTGATCTTCCATTGCTTGAACCTTAGAATATTCTCTTAAAGATGATGTGATGGATGCTATATGATATCCATAAAGTGCCATAAATGGGGTCATTTTATTTGAAGCGTTATACCCCCATTTAACAGGGGGTAACCACTTGACCCATTGTGTTTGTTTATCAGATACAAAGAAACAAATATATCCTTCCAAACATTTGTTGACTATCTCCATTTGTCCATCTATCTTGAGAGTTTCAGGAGGGGTAATTCCTTCTAGTGCACTACAATATATGGTCGGATTCATTTTTTCTTTCTCTGGGGTTGGTTCTTGGTGTATATCCTCTTTTTTTGATGTTTCTTGATCCTTTTCTTCCTCCTCTTCACAATCTATGTAAAATAATTTCTTCTGAGCACACTTCTGACCTTTAGTGTATTTCCTATCACAACTGTAACAAAGCCCTTTTGCTCTTTCTTCTCCCAATTGTTGTGGTGTCAACCTTGTACGTTGTGAAAGGTTAGGAGAAACAACACTTCCATTTTTATAGCTATAAGTGGTAGGATTCCTTGTTGTCATAATTTTGCTTTCAATTTTCTTGCCAACCTAAATGCCTTCTCCAGTGAATCAGTTTCCAAAAGACGAACCTCATGTTGAATGTTATCCTTTAAAGTCCCTATGAAGACACCAATCCTCTGCTTCTCCAAAATATCATTTAACCTTATTTATTCAATTTTTGGAAGTCCCCAATGTGCTCTGACATTGAACCCTTTTTTTTGAGATTTATCAATTGGCTAAAAAAGGTGTTTCTCTTTGTATCCTCATAATGTGCTATCATTTCCTCCGTGAAAATTGACCAGGTGACAACTGGTTTACAAGAACAAAGCCCTCTATACCATACAAATTGATTTGGTTCTAAATATAAAGATGGAATACATACCTTTTGTAAAATTTTCACATCATGTAGATCAAAATATTTCTCCATCTGTAGTATCTAAGTTACTGGATCCTTGCCATCAAAATTCCTCACAACCACTTTTCTTGCTTTTAGGAGCTCGATCTTGAAATGATTGTACTCTATAATTTCAGAACTCCAAGTTTTGAAATTTTGTCTTGTGATATTCCTATGAGTCCTATTTCCACCCCCATAGGTCTGATCAATATTGGATTCTTCAAGAAAGAGTTACGCCCAATTTCCCATGATGACCTAATTATAGACTGGTTCAGTAGAGCGAACTTGTACAAAGTGCCACATGTCATTGTTTTGACCTTCAGACCTAAAAAAGATACCCAACACACTATAGTTCGTCCTCTTTCTATCACATCTTATGAAATTTGAATTTGATGCTCAAAGAGAAAGTTATGACAATTTTCCCAAAGTCACCTATTTGAGACCGAAATTGGGAGTCTACAAAAATCCTAACTTCCTTGGATTATATATCCGAAAATATAGAAAACCAAGTTTTTAAATTCATACACAAGGTACAACACGATTTTAGCTTATATGGGTTTAAATTTTAGCTTTCGAAGCTTCATAAAAACAAATTTATAACGAAAATTCCACGATGTCCAGTTTAAGATGGAATTCTGGAGCCTGGCCCATTTAAGAAAAACCCTAACTTCCTCAGGTAATATCTCTGAAAACAGAGATAAAATATTTGAAAAATCAGACACGAGGTTCAGAAATCTTTCAGCTCATATGGGTTTTAATTTCAGCTTCTGAAACTTCATAGAGAACAAGTTATAGTGAAAATTCCACAATGACCTGTTTGAAGCAGCGAAACCCTAGAATCCAAAGCTTTGATACCAAATGTTATGCAACCATCTCACAAAATAGAAGAACAGATAGATCAACGACTTCAAAATGAGCCTCTTCAAGGGGTCAACCTCCTTTACATTACATAAATGAACAATTCTTGGATGATACAAATGATAAGACCTCCTTTCTATATATAGGAGTCTAAGGGTTCCAATATAACCATAGGCGACACAACAATAACAATAGTTAGCTTCTATGGGGAACAATAATAATAATATGGGGACTACATAGGCACACCAATACAATAAGTGGGTTGCACTAATAACAATAAGGGGCTACATTAGTAGTATAGGGACCTAACACTATTTCCGATCCTTGAGGAATTAGTCCCCTATATAATAGGAATTTTCCTCCATTGGATTGTGCAATTCCTTTTGGTCAATTCTCTAACTGCATGCATGACCTACACAACTTTAAATAGTTTACAATTGATATTACACTGCCCTTGAACTCCAATCTCAAATGGGTAACTCAAATTCTCTGCATGAATGAGTTAATTTACATTGATTGATAAGTTAACTCAATGATTACTTAGTGTGAAAAAAGTTACACACCCTTGAGTGAACCTCCACTAGCTCTATTAACAGTGAGAACTAGTTACACTGACAATAACTCAAATTAACTGGAATAGATTGCTACAAATTAGCAATCAATCATGTAGAACTGAACTCAAGTGTCTCCAACTCGAATTTACTGAGTTAACTGAGTGACAAGAGCCATGACACCTCAATTAACTACCTCCAAGTATTCTGTTGAAATTGAAATTCGAATTTCTCCTAATTTAATCAAGGGAGAATTAAATTAGGAATTTCTTGTTGCATTTTCAACACTCCCTCTTAGCAGTAAAGGGATTCACATCTACCCTAATCTAGCACCTTTGGAATTTACTGCATGCAATACTTCTCTCTGTTGTTGCTGCTACTGCAACATCTACAACTAAGAAGCATAAAAAACAAACAAACTGAATCAACTGTGTCTACAAATGTCTACTGGGTTGTTGTTGACTTTGCTACTAAGGCTCCTGCTTTGCTGTCAACACTCCTCTGCACTCCTCAGTATCTAAATGAAACTGATTGTCCTGCTACCAAATACTGTGGGCCCCTGTAGTAAGGGTAACGATCCATGAGGAGAACATCTCAATGGATCCTGCCCAAATTTTTGCAACTCTTGGACTAAGGATCTACATCACTCCACCTCACTCCTAGAGGTATAACTGCATGTGATTCCTCTGCCCACTTGGCTCAAACTCTTTCCCTATTGGAGGTCTCTGCTTAAGTGGATGTCTCCACTTTGCCTCCTGCCTGCTTCTCCACAACTTTATGAGGATTCTTGTGAGGATGCATGTTGAGAGGTCTAACATGCTCCCTCTCAACCACCATAGCTCTAATCTACGCCTTGCACCTTAAGGCTTTGCATGCATCTTCTACCTCAAGTGCATACAGGTTCTTGACTCAAAGCCCAATTTGCTTCACTTGTCTCATGGCGATGTGTCTCAGGAAATCCTTCCCTTTGTTGAATATCAAATCATAGCCATGGTCTTCTAACACAACTAAGAGACAAGATTCTTCTTTAGACCCAGAACAAACATCACATCCTTGAGTCTCAGGGGGGAGCCCGACTCCCTCTGAAAGGTGACAGTATCAGTATCGGTGGTACTGTACCTTATGTCGTCTCCAAATTCAATGATCATCTAGAGATATTTCTCCTCTAAGTCGTTGAAAAATCTTTGTTCCCCATCATGTGGAAGGAGGCACCACTATCCAGGTACCACATGCTTCCCATCAATGTGCTTTCCATGCATGCGATGAGAGTGAAGTCAAACTCAAACTATGAGGCTAAAGCTTCACCTATTGTTGCTGCCACTGTAGGCTCCTTCTTACTTGCCTTGTTTTGTGGACATTTCGTGGCATAGTGTTTGAATTCATGATAGTGAAAGCACTTGATTTTAGATAAGTCTTTCTGCTTTCCCTCTTGGTTGGAATGAGCCTCACCTTGGGACTTATTCCCCTTATTGACTAATGCAAATTCCTCTTCCTCTTCTTTGTATGACTTCCCATCTCTATTGCTTCGCCTTATTTCTTCCTACACTAGATCAGACCATAGTTGCTCCCAGCTTGGTGGTTTCTCTCTACCATTTACCGAATCTTGATAACTATGCCAGCTCTTGGGAAAGGCCAAAGAGGGCTAGAGCTACTAGATCATCTTCAGGGATAGTAATACTAACCCCGCCAAGTTCATCACGACATTGTGTAAACCTGCTCAGGTATTGTGGAATTGTTTATTTATTTTGCATCTTAATACTTTGAAACTTGTCCTCAAGTGCTAACTTCCTATGGTCACTATTGTTTTCAAACAAATTGATTAGTGTTTTCCACATCGTGAAAAAAGTCTTTTTCCCATAGAGATTTGAGACAATATGATCCCGAACTCCCTCCAATATGATCCTCGTCACTTTAACCATATCCTTCTTCCACTGAGAAAGATCCTAGGCATCAGATGATCTGAAATGGGGGTTTGATAACTTGTTATGCTTACAAGAACCTCCCACTCAGTTAACAAATAAATGATCTAGCTTATATATGACATTTGTGGAATTAAATACTTGAAACAAGTGTATGTTTACTTTTAACTGTTTAAGTGCTTTAAGTCCATTTGTTTCTGCTGATATTAAACACATATAACATCCATATAATTCAATAATAAAACATCAACAAATAACAACAAATTTAATCTAGGAGTTCACCTGAATATCGTGGGCTACGTCTCCTTGAGCTTTTGTCATCTTGACTTGGCTCTTTGGAATTATGGCAAAGTTTCTTTTACAAGTTCCAAAATTAAATCCAAAGGTTACTGAAATGAACCAATGGGCTTAGAATACCATCTATATCCTTGTCATGGTTGTTATCACTCTGCAAACAGATCTAAGCTCCCTTAGACTTGATTCCTTCAATCAGTGCTCTGAGTTACCCTGAGCTTCTTGATGGCACTAACTCCTTGAGAATTCTCCAATTGTCACTAAAACCTCATCTCCTATCTTCAACACATATCAGACACTGAACATACACTAATCATTTGCTCAAAATGAGCACTGCATCCCCAAACTAGGCCTTCCTCCACTGTTGGCACTAGGCTGCCTGAAAGTTCCCTGTAGAATCTCGGCATTTAGAAGTCTTTAAATGCTTCTGAAAATCCTTCCAATGGATTCAAAAGGCTCATTACAGTGAGGAATGACTGTTGGTTCGCTGAGAACGAGTACTGGTAGCTCCTACAACTGCCTCCAACCCCTGGTGGCCCTGAGCTCCAAAATCTCCCTAGATGAAAATCTGTATGAAGATGACTTCTTCAGTGTCTCTGGACTATTCCATTGGCTTCAGAAGGCTCCAATTAGCCTAGCTAGCCTCTTGTTTCATTCCCTCTCTCTCTTGTCGAAAACTTCTCCTAGAGTGTATTTAATCAATATTCCCTAGGGATACTCCACCAAATTTGGTGAACTGCACCTAACTCCAGTTAAACTTGGCATATCCGCCTAAATTTAGCTGCTCCACCAAGTTGACCGTCGGAGGTGAGCCGTTACAATAACTGTTTGGGAGTGCATATGAGGTGGTATAGTCCCTGTGATTAGGGATAAACCTCACCAGAAGCATTTCAAATAGCGGAATCTCCATCGTCGGTCTATTCCGCTTGATCCAACGGATATCGCATCGTCTGCTCACCAACTAACCCAGATGATCTCCACCGTCGATGTGACTCGTCCAATCGAACTACTATCGCCAATCTCGTAGAGATTCTTGCATGATCGATATCAGATCGAGAGTGCACGAGAAAAGTGGTTTTCTCGTGCTACGTGTCGCCCGCTAAGGTTAATCGCGTGAAATTGAGGAATATCATTTACAAATTTTTGTAAGCGCGAGATACGGTTTCCCACTTTCCAAATACTACCCACATGCTCAATACAGAACTTAAAGAAAGCTGTTTAAGGAAAGGTTTAGCGCTTACCCCCAAAAGGGAATATTCCAGGGAATATTAATCTTTTTAATATTTTCAAAACCCAAATTAATCTTGGTCAAATGTCCAAAAATTGTAGTTTACTGGACTTTTCAAATTGCAATAACTCCTTCATACGGTATTGGTTTTTCGAACTGTTCATGCTGTCGAAATCAGGAAGACGAGATCTATCCAGTTGCTCATGTTCGACACTATTTCGAACACTTTGAAATTTGAGCTATCATTTAGGTCATGGATCAATATCTAATTACTCCTCCCCATTAGAAGTATTTTGGACCCCAAAAGACTGATATTACTAAAATGTACAGTAGATGAGATTATTAATATGTTGTAGATGAGAGTACAACACCCTTGCATGGCTAGTGCCTTTGAACCAAAACTTGAAGGTAGTCGACACTTCCCTTCCTAGATGCATTTGTCCTCTTGTTAAGAACTGTCTTCCGTGAACTCATTCAGAATTTCTGTTGAGAAGTTTATAGAAGGTAGTTGAACATTGCTTCCTTGATCATCGACCCAAGATGGCTCAAACAAATGTGACATTACATCATAAATATATGCATACTTAACTAAAATTTGCATATGTACCAATGAAAGTATGTTTTATTGTATCAAGAAGTCAAACCACTTCTTACCAAGCCACTTCTATGGCGACTTTTGTTGCTGCAAATCTTCTTTTGACATCTTGTCAAAAACAACATAATGCAAAAAAAACAACTTGATGACATAAATTCACATCATATGAATCATCATCATGTCTCTTTCATCCTGTGTACAAATGTTCGACTAAATCACAAGTCTACAAAACATGCCTTTTTCAAACAACTGACTCTCCAAGTCAAGCATGTACAAAAAGAACTTGACAATTCTTTTTCAAAGTAGAAAGAATTCCACCTCTTGTGAAACACTTCATCATTATCTCCCTTTTTCAATCTTGGAGACAAAATCAACTTTTCCAAGTCAATATGACATTGCATGTTTAAACAAAGCAACCGACCATTAAGTCAATTACACAGACATGTTCAAATACAATGAAATCATGAACATTCCTTTGTTCATACATACCATTCTCATGTTCAACTTTTTCATTCACCTTTTTGGTAAAACCCTGCAACTTGCATTCCATTGGCAAAGAAATGTATCAACTCAAAAGACATGCAACTTTTAATTGGATAAGAACTCTAACCATTTCTTACCAATTCATATCAAAGGCACTTCCTTTAACTACACATCGACATCAACATGTGAATCATCCAGAAACACATCCATTATGGAAACTTCCTTTCCATTCTTGCCATTTTCTTTTCCCACCTTCTTCAAATTTCGTGGAAGCATTGTTGGATTCAAAATCCAACACTTTTCAGCAATATGTCCTTGCTTATGGCAATAATTGCAACACATGTTCATCCTCTTTACAACATAATCTGCCTTGTCCAATGGACCTTTGGCCTCTTGCCTCCTTTTCTTCAAAAGTTTCCTGTATGTGGCCATTTTCTTCCAACATCTAGAAACACTATGGTTAACCAAACCACAAAAGGAACATGCAATTTTTTTCCAATGCTTATGTGGAAATTTACCATGCTTTACATAATCAAAAGAAATGTGATTGAAATCAGATTTATACCTTAATCTTTCACCTTTGTTTCCTTCATGAGAAGGTGAATCGAATGAAGAAGTGGATCTCTTTGGAACACCATCAATATCTTCAATTATTTTAGAGCTTTCACAACTCCCTTGTTCGAGTACATGCTTATGAACACCTTCTTCTTGCAAAGTATGTTTCAAACAATTGCGTTCCCCAAGAATACAATCTTTACAAACATGAGGTAGAGAACCTAAAATGAAACTCATAGGAACTGTTTCAATTGCCTTCATGGATGCTTTGGAACTTTCTCCATAAGATTGTCCATAGCCAAGACCCAAATACTTAGGCCTTTTCTCAACCATTATTGGCTCAACTATGCCTTGTGCATGTTTGCCCAATCCTTTTCCTTCATAGCCCATTTTTGAAATCAACTTGGACCCTATACCTCTTGTATGTTTTTGAAAATAACCAACATAAACATTCTTAGAGGAAATTGAAGATAAACTAGGATTGTTTACCTCTTCTTCAAGCTGATGCTTGAATAAGGCTTCTTTGGCAACAAGGAGCTGTGTCTCCAACTCATGCATCCTTTCTAGGTTCATATTTGCAATATGAAGTTGGCTCTCCATTTCCTGCAATTCGTCAAAAAGCAACTGCATATCTTCCTTCATGGAATTCCACTGCCCTCGAAGTTTGGTGCTCTTCCTTTCATCTTCATACATTTGTTTCACCATATCCATCATGATGAACAAGTCTCGCTTCTTGTCTTCATCAAAGAATCTTGTGAAGGAGGAGGATTTTGAAAACTCACTTATAGAAGTTGTCATTATAAAAATGAACAAAAGGACTTCAACAAAATTCACAAAGCTTTCAAAGAACTAATGGTTGTAGAGTCAAACTCTTATTCAAGCAGCCTTTTGTAAACAAACTCTCTTGTGCTTCAAGGGTTGCCTTGAGTTCCTTTGGGTAAGGAGAATGCCTTCAACCCTTCTTCCTTCTTGTCCTTTCCTAGACTTAGCTATCAATAGCTTTCCCTTCACTTTTGCAAACTCAAACAACAGTCAGTTTACAAACAGTCAAATCCTTTGTACTGTTTAAACACCTTTCAAGTCAAACAAGCAACCTACTACTCTGTTAATTAAGCAACCTATTGCTATTTCAATCAAGCAACCTTCTCTGCTACCACCTTGATCTGAAATGGGGGTTTGATAACTTGTTATGCTTACAAGAACCTCCCACTCAGTTAACAAATAAATGATCTAGCTTATATATGACATTTGGGGAATTAAATACTTTAAACATGTGTATGTTTAATTTTAATTGTTTAAGTGCTTTAAGTCCATTTGTTTATGCTAATATTAAACACATATAATAGCCATATAATGCAGCAATGAAACATCAACACATAACAACAAATTTAATCTAGGAGTTCACCCAAATATCGTGGGCTACGTCTCCTTGACCTTTTGTTATCTTGACTTGGCTCTTTGGGATTATGGAAAAGTTTCTTTTACAAGTTCCACACTTAAGTCCAAAGGTTACTGAACTGAACCAATGGTCTTAGAACACCATCTATATCCCTGTCATGGCTGTCATCACTCTGCAAGAAGATCTAAGCTCCCTTAGACTTGATTCCTTCAATCAGTGCTCTGAGCTACCCTGAGCTTCTTGATGGCACTAACTCCTCCAAAATTCTCCAACTGACACTGAAACGTCATCTCTTGTCTCCAACACATATCAAACACCGAAAATAAACTGATCATTTGCTCAAAATTAGCATTGCATCCCCAAGTTAGGCCTTTCTCCACGGTTGGCACTAGGCTGCCTGAAAGTTCCCTGTAGCATCTCGGCCTTTAGAAGTCTTTAAATGCTTCTTCAAATCCCTGCAATGGATTCAAAAGGCTCATTACAGTCAGGAACGACTGTTGGTTTGCTGAGAACGAGTATTGGTAGCTCCTACAACTGCCTCCAACCCCTAATGGCCCTAAGCTCCAAAATCTCCCTGGATGAAAATCTTTATGAAGTTGACTTCTTTAGCTTCTCCAGACTATTCCATTGGCTTCAGAAGAATTCAATTATCCTGGCTAGCCTCTTGTTTCACTCCCTCTCTCTCTAGTCGAAAAATACTCCTGGAGTGCATTTAATCTATATCCCCTAGGGATACTCCACCAAATTTGGTGAACTGCACCTAACTCCAATTAAACTTGGCATATCAGCCTAAGTTTAGTTGCTTCGCCAAGCTGACCTTCAGAGGTGAGCCCTTACAATAACTGTTTGC
Organism: Pinus taeda; assembly: GCA_000404065.3. Classification (NCBI taxonomy): domain Eukaryota; kingdom Viridiplantae; phylum Streptophyta; class Pinopsida; order Pinales; family Pinaceae; genus Pinus; species Pinus taeda. The sequence continues at coordinate 87,501 of APFE030946442.1, read as the reverse complement.
GCACGCATATGAGGTGGTATAATCTCGACGGTTGGGGATAATCCTCACTGGAAGCATTTCAAATAACGGAATCTCCATCATTGATCTATCCCACTTGATCCAATAGATATCACGTCAACCGCTCACCAACTAACCCGGACGTCTCCACCGTCGATGTGACTTGTCTAATCGAACGATTGTTGCGCAATCTCGTGCATATTCTTGCACGACCGATATCAGATCGAGAGTGCACGAGAAAAGTGGTTTTCTCGTGCTACGTGTTGCCCGCTAAGGTTAATCGCGTGAAATTGAGGAGTATCGTTTACAACTTTTTGTCCACGCGAGATACCATTTCCAACTTTCTGAATACTATCTATGTGCTCAATACAGAACTTAAAGAAAGCCGTTTAAGGAAAGGTTTAGCGCTTACCCCCAAAAGGGAGTATTCTAGGGAATATTAATCTTTTTAATATTTTCAAAAACCAAATTAATCTTCGTCAAATGTCCAAAAATTGTAGTTTACTGGACTTTTCAAATTGCGATAACTCCTTCATATGGTATCGATTTTTTGAACTGTTTGCGGTGCCAAAATCAGGAAGACGAGATCTATCCAGTCGCTCAGGTTCGACACTCTTTCAAACACTTTGAAATTTGAGCTATCATTTAGGTCATGGATCAATATCTGATCATCAGATGCTGGGGGTTTTACTACATGTGTTTTGATTTATTTTAGTAGTACATTATCATCCAATATTTCCTCCACGTGTATCTTCCATGCCACGATAGTTGTGGTTCCTTCCAAAGCATACTCGAGCCTGGGTCCATTGAAAGCCATCTTTTCAGTCCTGGAGAAAACCTGTAACACTGGTCTTCAAATTCAAACCTCCTGCAATTAAAACTTTGAATTCTCTTCTCTATTGTGAATCTAGCTTTGATACCATGTAGAAATTAATGTGTAGATGCTAAACTGCTCATGAGCTTTTTTAAATCACTTTTTTAGCAGCTCAGTCCCATACAATAAATTAGACATGTGGTAATCTTGGATCGTATTTGTGTTAGTTGTATGAGCAAACTCCTAACATCTCGGATCTGAGACTAAATATCTCAGATTTGTGATTGTGACAAATTCAACCTTGAGAACAGTGTTTTGGGATCTCTTGAAGATAGACTATTGAGTTGCCTTATCACACCCTTAGAGCATAGTCACAATAGAGAAGAGAAGTTTTTGAAAAAGGATACTTTGGAGCAAAATAGAAGAACACTCTGAGAGAAGGTTTAAAGAACAGTTGTTCTGCAAAAGTTTTTGAAATTAAAGCAAACTTACCAAAGCAGATTTGAAGTGGACAAATCTTGTTGTTGAAGAATATCTTGAATCAATTATTAAATGTCCTTTAAAGGAATTCCTAGAGGCTGGTGTAGACATTCCCGAAGTAGATTGAAGACCCATACTTTGAAATTGAACTTGGAGATATTATTTGAGATCATGATGCATTGTTGATGTCATCATGAGGTGACTTGAAGAAATTGATTGGGTACCATGAAGGACAACAGAGACATCTTTATATAAATAGATAAAAATTTGTCATTGATGACATAATGTGGAGACTACATTAAAGACGAAGGTTAATAGGTTTCATTGAAGAAAACATCAAGAGCCGTGAAGTATAAACAAACACATTTTGACAAAGTGAAGCTAAGGGTTGGAGCCTCGAAAAGACAAGGTTGGTGACTTGAAGGATAGGGTTGGATCCCTAGAGGATCAGAGTCCTCAAGAAACCAAGTATGAGCCTGAACTAGATATAGGGTTGGAGCCCTTGGGGTTGGTGCCTCAGAATTGACAAGGTTGGAGCCTTGGAAGTCCAAGTTGGTGATTGGAAAATACAGGTTGGAGCCTGGGAGATCGAAGATCAATGTTTTCATCTAAGGTTGGAGCCCTACATATATTGTACTTGATTTATTGAATCAATTCATAAAAACATTTATTCTTATTGTTGTTCATTTTGTGTTCTAAATATAATTGATCTAACTAGTAAAATTAATAGTTGAAAAGGAATACTGATTCACCCCCCCTCTCAGTGTTTCCAACAATTGGTGTCAGAGCTAGTACCTTCACTCAAAGCCTAGCAACTTGAAGGTTGGTCCTTTGAACACAAATGGCAAAGCCAAGGAAGAAAGCCTCCAATCCTCCTAAATATGTCTCTTCCTCAACCATGAAAACTGAAGACAATCAAATTGAGAAAGTTCGAGTGTTCAATGGAAATTTTGATGTATGGAATGTAAGAATGAGAATTTTCTAAATGGATCATGGCATTGGCATATTTGAATCAGTGAATACTGATAGCACGATGGACAATGAATCCAAGGAGTACAATACAAGAGCAATGAAGACAATTGTGAATGGGTGACCAAGTTCTATAAAGGCCAATTTGGAAAAATGTTTGTCAGCAAAAGATATATGGCACAAACTTCATGACCTTCACTCAAAAGGAGCATTGACTGTGACCTCTAGTCAAGAAGATGATGGAAAGCAAGAAGGAAATCCAGAACCCATCAAGGAAGTTGAAAATAAGAATGATGACATCGAGGCCAAAGAATACTTAGAAGAAGAAGAAAACAAAGAAAGCTTTGAAGAAGATCTCCCGACTAAACTTATAGCTACCATGGAAGAGATTAATAATTTGAAGAAAGAAAATGAGGCACTTAAGAAGAAAGTGCAAGATGGTGACCAGGGTAGGACAAGGAAGGAAGTTAACCTTTTCAATGTTCAAGTACAAGAAAGGGATGAGGAGCTCACCAAACTTAAGGAGGAATTTCATCAAAACAGAGAAAGCATCATGAAGAAGTCATATCCATGAAAAATTAATTGGACAAGGCAAAGAAAAGGGAAGAAACTTTGTCAAGCCACCTTGAACAAAGACTCAAGAGTTTAAATAAACTTGAAGCAGAGATTCGTCAATACAAGTTAGAGGTATCCTCCCTTAGATCTCAACTAGGAGCAGCAAGGAAACAAGCACAAGGAGTTGAGAAGGTGATGGAAGCTTTGGCATTCATAGAAGGACAAGTTGATGAAGCAGAAAAAGAAAGAAATACTATGACACATCAATTAAAATAAATGGATGAAGATATTTTCCTACTAAAATCAAATGTCATCTCTCTAAAAATAGAAACACGTGAAGTAACAAGGATGATGGAAGAAATGAAGAAGCAACTAGTTATGAAAGATGAAGGTTGTGAAAAGTTGAAAGGAGAAATTGTTTTCTTAAAAAGGAAGTTGACTTGCTGAATAAGAACTTGAAAAGCTCTAAAACCCTAGATGACATCCTAAGCCATCAAAGGTCTCCCCTTGATAAATTAGGTCTTGGCTATGCAGGTGAATCCTCAAGCAAGAATGATAATGCTTCAAACAACAAGGATGTGAGGAAGCCATAAAGAAATGTTGATGCTCCTAGTTCCAACAAAGGCAAGGAGAAGAGTCAAGACAGCTATGAAAGAAATCCTAATCCAAGGAGACATGCAGACATTGTCAAGAATACAAAAGGCAATGAATATCATTAAAGAATCCCAAGGCAAAAAGACTTTAGAGGTACATCAAGGAAATCTTCATCTCCCAGGTACCAAAGTGTATTTCTTGGTTGTTGTTATTCTTGTACAAACTTTGGGCACACGGAAAAAAATTGTAGGGCATATCACAAAGACACATAAAATGGTCCTTGTCAATCTCCTAGAAGCAATTTTGCAAGAAGAAGTCATGATTACTAATTCATGAATAAGATGGAGTGCTTCAATTGCCACAACATTAGACATATGGCACGTGACTGTAACTTGACTTAGGTCCCTCAATAAGCTAAAACTATGTCAACCAAGTCAGAGAAGAAAGTTACAGAAGTATGGAGAAGGAAACAAATTGGATCTGGAAGTCTCTTGAGCACTCAAGCCAACAATACATGTTGTTGATTTGATGAAGTTATCCTTAATATTCCAAGTATCTGATGGCGAGACTCTGCCAAAAAGGAGACCATGCATACAGTTAGGGTTTTTTTTTTTATTCTTGAGCATTCTTGGAGAAGATATCCATAAATGGGCCCTATGAAATCCTTAATGAGTCATACATGGACAATCATCCTTCGATGGATCATCTCTCAGGAGAAACTCCATTGAAGAATATGATCCCTTTCTCATTCGGTGGACTATTGTTGAGGATCTCTTCTTTTTTCCACTAAGCAAGTAATCTTTCTTGAGCTAGAGGAATTTATGCAGACAAGAGGAGTTGGCTCATGTAAACACATCTATCATGGATGACATTTCCAGAAGGAAGAGTACCATGATAGGGGAAGTAACATACCTATAAAGGACTACTATTGATAAAGAAAATATGATGAAGAGAAGCAACTTGATAGGGGGAGTACTTGGGCACCCCATTTGTCATTGATGTCAAAGGGGGAGAGAATGTTGAGAGGGCAAGAATATTGCAATCAATGGCAAAGGGGAGAGAATGTTGAGAGGGCAAGAATATTGCAATCAATGGCAAAGGGAGAGACTGTTGGTCAAGTTTGTCATTGATGTCAATATGGCATTGTTGGAGATGGAAAATATTCTCGTGAGAACCCTCACGTGATGTTGCCCTAACCTCATATAAATCCTAAGTCTATGTAATAAATGTCCTTATGTTAAAACCCTAACCTTTGCATGATTAAAGAATACCTTGGCATGTACTCTAGACATACTTTAATGAAAAACCTCCAATAATAAATCTACTTGTTAATACAACCCTAAAAACTATTGCCAAACCCTAATCCTAAATTCATAAACCCTCACGCTAAGTTACCAAATCCCAAATTAAAACACATAAAAGTTGAAGCCCTACATCCTTAAAACTCTAAAATTAAAACACATAAAAGTTGAAGCCCTACATCCTTAAAACTCTAAATCCATAGGCCAAATTCGTAAATTATAAGCCTAATCCTAGAAATATATATACAAGATAAAAACTAGCAAAAGCAGAAGAAAAAAAAGAAAAATTATACACGTGAAAAAGAATATATATATATACTTTTGAACGGTTCACCAATTCTTGGGAAAATGAAGCAAAATAGGAAAGATAACATAAGTAACGTTGTCATTAAAAAAAACACAAGTAATTGGATGTTAGATGATGGACGACAAAATATTTCCAGAACGGTGATACGCGTTGGACATTTGTCGTATAGATGCTGGATGCATTACACGTCTCCAACAATTCATAGGTCGGCTCCACCAGCAGCAATCGGCTCCATATATATCCAACTATCATAGTCTCTTTAATTCATATATATATGTGTGTGTATTCGTTGAAGTGATCACCGAGAGCAGGGATAAGAAGTCGATTTCAGAAGATACAGATCCATTGGAATAAGACGAAAAACACGAAATAGGAGACAACGCTCGACAGGGAATATATGTGGGATAATACAGAAATAAAAAACATAGGTAATCACAGAGTTTAGGTGACGGTGGAGCCGCAAGCCTGAGGCAGCCACTATAGGCCGAAGTTTTGTGCAGGTGAAGGGGGTTTGAAAAAGATAGAGCAGATAACAAAAGCTCACTCCAAGTGAACTTACATGAGACAAAATCGGTATTTGCTGGAACACTCACGTTGACATCAACTTCTGCAAACCCGAAAGACTGTTTCGACCTGTTGTATCACTTCTTCAGAAGCATACATCAGGACCTGTGGTTTCTCCCTCTTACGGCCTTAACTAAGACCCTCTTGCAGTTTGTTTTGGAGCTCAGACCTGTATTGGACTATTATTTTTAGACTCGTGCATCTACCTTGGACCTATGGACAGAGAAATGTTGAACTTATAAAAACTATGGCATGTAATCTCAAACATGTGGATAGAACAAATTGAAGCTCGGACCTTAGCAACTCAGTCCTATACAATATCTTAGACATGTGGTAACCTTGGATAGTATTTGTGTTAGTCGTATGAGCAGACTCCTAGTAGCTTGGATCTGAGACTAAATATCTCATATTTGTGACTCTGACAAATTCAGCCTTGATAACAGTGTTTTGGGATCTCTTGAAGATAAACTATTGAGCTGCCTTGTCACACCCTTGGAGTAGAGTCACAACATAGAAGATCACTTTTTGGAAAGGGATACTTTGGAGAAAAATAGAAGAACAGTCTGAGAGAAGGATTGAAGAACAATTACTGTGAAGAAATTTTTGAAATTAGAGCAGGCTTACCGAAGCAGATTCGAAGTGGACAAATCTTGTTGTTGAAGAATATCTTGAAGCAGTTATAAAGTGTCCTTTGAAGGAAGTCCTAGAGGTTGGTGTAGAAGTTCCCGAAGCATATTGAAGAACTATACTTTGAAACTGAACTCAGATATATTAGTGGAGATCATGATGCATCGTTGATGTCATCATGAGGTAGCTTGAAGAAATTGATTGGGTACCATGAAGGACAATAACAATAGAGACACCTTTATATGAAGAGAAGAGATCAAGGTTGTCATTGATGACTTAACATGGAGACTACAATGAAGATGAACATTGGGTTCATTGAAGAAAACATTGGGATCCATGAAGTATAACCAAACACATTTTGACAAGGTGAAGCTAAGGGTTGAAGCCTCGAAAAGACAAGGTTGGTGCCTTGAAGGATAGGGTTGGAGCCCTAGAGGATAGGAGTTTTCAAGAAACTAGGTCTAAGCCTAAACCTGATATAAGGTTGGAGTTCTTGGTATTGGTGCCGCAGAATTGACAAGGTTGGAGCCAACTTGGATGTCCAAGTTGGTGCTTGGAAAATATAGGTTGGTGCCTGGAATATTGAAGATTGGTGTCTTCACTTAGGGTTGGAGCCCTACATATATTGTACTTGATTTATTGAAGAAATTAATAAAAAACATTTATTCTTATTGTTGTTCATTTTGTGTTTTAAATATAAGTGATCTAACTGGTAAAAGTAACAATTGAAAAGGAATAATGATTCACCCCTCTCTTAGTATTTCCAACACACTCTACCATTAATACTACATGTTTTATTCAAGTTTTAATGGAGGAATTGGTTAGCTACAAGTTTTGATTAGGGTTTTATGGCGGAATTGGTAAGAACGGAAATGAAATCGAACAAACACTTGTTGTGTGTTGTGTATGTGTGTGTATAATATATTATATATTAATATTTTTTTTTGGTAAATTAAAGGTCCAAAAATTGGTTGGCCTCACTCATACTAAATTTATTAGGCAACCTATGGATACCTAGGTACATTACAAACGTGCAAAAAGACATGAACTGGAAAAAACTACCAACACTACTAAACAACCAACTAACATCAAAATTCATCATGATTTACGGAGACTAACATGTTTTAGATCCGAGCCATGTGGCTTGGATTCACAGTGCACATGAACTTCCATATGAGCCAGGTGAGAATCCAACCACTCTAACTGCTCCTAGGTGTGTCTTTGCACCCTCCACAATTTGACTAGCATATCATGCGTCACCCAAATCTTCTTCTAGTGACGGTCCATTACATCTAGTAGCTCATGATGATCATCCTACCTAGTGTGGTCTAGTTATTCAGTCAAATTGCATACCTGGTGTAGAAGCTTGGTAACGCCTTCTAGAGAGGGGATCATTCCCTCAGAGTGAGATGTTAACTAGTGAGTCAACCATCTCTCCATTTCTTTGATAGTTGCAAATGACCAGGATCCTCCCTCACTTCTCTGTCTCTGCATCTCTAAGCATGTTGCAAATGCATTTCTTGTAATTTCCTTGCCCTGTGGAAACCTGCCCTGATAATAATCCCACTACACGAACAAGTTGTAACAGTCTTTCATAGGTATACTCCTTCCATATTGTAGGTTTCCTCCTCCCTCGTTCAGGTACTCCAATTGCACTTAATTAGAGCTCCTTCATAAAATGCCTCCAACTCCAAACAAGATTGTCTTTCAGCTAGCTCCTTCTTGCTACTCTGTATAGTCTCCAAAATGTACTCAAAATATCATCCACTTTCACCTTTATCACCACCATTTCACTCACATGTCACAACTCCATGATCATATAACTTTTCATTAGCCTCCATTTTCATAATTATATGGGTAACCATTGTGTTTTCCAAAAGTTAATTATTTCTAGTATTATAAGTGAATTAAATGGTTAAAACTTAGAAAAATGACATATACTTGCTAATACTTAAAAGTGGCTTGAGTTTCATGACATGTGTAGGTCATTTGGAAGCTTCCAAGGCATCCTTATGTGGCCTTCAATGCTCAAAATTCGAATTATCTTCAAGAAATGGAAGAAGATTTGGATAAAGGTCAAAGAGGATATGTGTCTCATCATTACCTATATGAGTTGTAACTCTATGAGATTTTCTAGGGATCTAAGGAGAGAATAATGGACCTCCATTAATGAGGTAGCTTCTTATGTTTTTGTATAAATAGGAGAGCCTTCTCCTTTGAAAGGCATGGGTAAAGTTGGGGAAATGCTCATGTTTTGAATATAGAATTTGGATTTGGCACCATGCTCATGAGTGATGTTCACTTTGACTTGGTTATGCTTGCATTTGGAGCCTCTCAACTTTCTATCTCTCATAATTTTGGATTGGCCACCTACAATGTGTGGGATTTATTGTTTTCATAGATTAAGATTTATTTATTTCATATATTTTCCTGTGTGAGAGGTTAAGAGTGATTGTTTTTATTTGCTTTCATATTTTTTCCTGTGTGAGAGGTTAAGAGTGATTGTTTTTATTTGCTTTCTACCTAGAAGTTAAGAGCATTTGTTTTTATTTTCTTTCATATCTTTTCCTGTGTGAGAGGTTAGGAGTGATTGTTTTTATTGCTTTCTACCTAGAAGTTAAGAGCATTTGTTTTTATATGCTTTCATATATTTTCCCGTGTGAGAGGTTAAGAATGTTTGTTTTTGCTTTCATTTTTGAAAGAATGGTGTTCTTTTCAGTTCCTGCAAGATTGAAAGATTAAGATTTCAATTTCGCGCATTGTACTATAATTTATTTTGAGTTGAGTGCTAAATTAGAATAGGTGAATTTGGTTTTTCGATATTTGGTTTCATAGTTAGATTGATTTAAATTGGAAGTTAATTTCTGGCATATACAGTGCACGCATGCTTCACAAGTTTTACGAAACCCTCGGGTTGACAATTAAATGATAGGTAATTAATTTACTTCAACATTTTGGTGCCGTTGCCGGGGAAGTGTGCATAGGAACTAGCTTTTAGTCTACAGTTCATTTTTTTTTTTTTTAAGTGCATGATTAAAGCATGTAGATGCATAAATCATTTAGATGCATATCATTTAATATATATATATATATATTATTTGATATTAACCATTTATGGACAAAGGATATAGAATGCAGATCAAAATGGTATCGAAATGTGATTGCGCCATGACATTCATCTGTTCTTCAAGAGATCTTTGTGGCAAATCTAAAGGTTAAAATGATTTTTCATGTCCTCATGCACAATCAGGTACATTTTGCAAATTTGGATATGAATGTTCTAGAAAGTCTAATCCGTAAATGGCTCCATTGGAAATATTCATATACAAAAATGTAAATTCTTTTTTTAAGAAGAATTAACAAATTGATAACTAGCTCTCGTGTGACCCGTAACAAAAATAAATTCAATTACAGTAGCTTAAAAATCAAAATCCAAAATTCATCATTAAAAAATAAAATAAAAAAATAGATCTTGCTTTAAATTATTGAATATCTATTCTCTTTTTGAGGAGCTGCAGAAATGCCAAGCCTGATTTGATCCATATCACCCACGTGAGAGCCACCACGATCTGATAATATTGGTAGTCTATCGCCAATATGTGCTGAGAGAAAATTCTACTTCAACACTTTATCCATCCACAAGGTTTCCATATTCTACGCTTTTACTTAGCTGTAGGATCAATTGGTAGGAAAACTTTTCCTTTTCTTTGTCTTACTTGGACTGAGCTACCATCTCTTCCTACACTCACATCATGAATGTTAGACAAAAGGGACATTTGAAACATTATCCACAATAATCTATTAACATGATCTGATGGTATACTAGAGCAAGAAACTGCTGATTACCGAAAGATGAGTTAACTAGCGACACAGAAGGAGAACCAGCAAGCGCTTCACACTTAACAACGAATGTGTCCTTCCCCTCGCACTAGCTTGACCCCGCTCTATAACCAATGAAAGATTCAAAGTGGCAGCATGTTTAGTATATAGAGACAGATGCATACCGACCATCCATATGAATTGAGACTCGAAATGAAATTCTTATTTCAATAGCAAAAACAGAGATGTGTATTTCTCTTGTGTCATTCTATTGCGGCGAGTAGTGAAATATAGATTTTCTTTACTTCTTTTGGGGTTTCAGGATACTTGGTGAAGGCGATTCAACATTACACTCTTCAATGAGGCTACCTAGGAAATTCTTATCAGAATCCCACTAGCGTTAGAAGCAGTTACCTGAAGCAGAGGAAATGCGTAGCATCTTAAAAATGTTACTTTTAAAAAACGAATTTTGGCCAAATGAAAACGAATTTCGAAAAAATAAAACATGGGTTTTTCTCAGAACAAGATCCATTATAAAACCAAGGAATGATTTTCTCAAATTCGTAACCGATTGGGATATATTGGGGGTTATTTGGAGCCTTACTTGGTAAATTGCGTGAGAAAAAACGATTTGCAATTAATGCACATAGGCAGTTGCGACCTTGATGTGATCTCCCTGATCTATAGGAGGTAGATTTGCCACAGAGATGATGAACAATACCATATCAATTATCAACTTGGTGAGCTGGATAGAAACATTCGAGCTATCGCTCCTATGCAATTTTGAAAGATGGCGAGAAAGAAGTATCCTCAGTTTTTCCGAGCAACATAATGTTACAAATAAAAGACTGCACATTATGGTGAGTTCTAATATACCGGGCCTAGAGCAACACAACACAGTCAGAAGAAGAGGCAGAAGAAGAAGGGATATTTATATGGATTGAAGGACTCTCGTAGCTTCTGAACTCTGCATTCTTTCCAGCCCTCTCTGTAACATTCAATTAAAATTCTAGTATTTGGCTTGTGCTGGAGGACATTTTATGTGGTTGTGATTATATATAAAAATCTACCATGGAGTCTTTAAGATTAACAGTCGCAGGTTCTACTCATCTAGTTTCTCATTTTGTCATTCAAGTTGTGATACTTATGGTAATATTGTTGAATGGCTGCACCTATGGAGCTACAACAAATGATTTTGATGGCGCTCCTAGTCCTAGTCAGAGCTTGGATACAAGAGGTATTTCTTCTATTTCTATGCCATTCATCTCCATAGTGGGAGGGTCATTTTTGTCCTGCGCCTTTATGTTCATTTTCTTTGGTTGACACCAGAAAAATGGAATGAAGATACAACATCGATGAGAAGATTAAAAAGGAACAAAGTAGCATATGAATATATGTATATGTTAAACATTTACTCTGCCACGTCCAGATCCTGTAGACTCTCATTAAATAAATATAGAATATGATACCTCCAGGCTCCCCTATTTCTATAATAAAATATAATTTTCGAGCATATAAAAAAAATAAATAATAATAATAATAATAACAACATATTTGTTCTATTTGCTAATTTTTCTGGAAGAGGTATTGATCAATTTGAAGATTGGACTGGTTATTTGTTCATAATAAAAATGCATAACTATGTGTACTTCACTGTATGTTCAAGATTTTAGCTACAGAAACTGCACAATTTTGCAGCTATATATTTAACTCAATGATCTATTCGTCAACAATGCATTCTAATCAGAAAATCATGATCAAAATTTATTGTTTTTGTCTAATGATGATGTTTTCAAGCATGATGCAGGAAAGAAGAAGAACTATGAAGGCGCTTTATCTGCAAGATCGATTGAGGAATTTTTGATTGAGGAAATTGTTTTCTTTTAGAAATTGGATTTATTATCACAATTGTGAAATTGGACTAACCATTTGAAACAAAGACACATCATGAACCTGTCAATTATGCAAATGTTTCATATGTACCTAGAGAAATTGATCACTTCTCTTTGAACACACTTACATTTATTGCAATGTTAGTGCCATGTTTATTTTCAGGTTCCAGGACAATCGAAGAATTAAAGGAGGCCAATTTATGCATGATTGGTTTTCTATGACCAATTTCAAGAGATATGAACCAATTGAATCCATTTCTATCATCCATAAATGCCATCATTTTTCCTCTCCAAACTCACAAGATATCCAAGCATTTTCGCTAAGCATCGCCATCATCATTTTCCTTGCAAAGAGTCACATGTTTCCTTTACATTTTCCATAATTTCCATTCATTAACCCATTAATAAAGACATTCAGCTCACTTACATGCCGATTTGTCCTTTTGCTTTCTGTTCGCTTGTTTACCCTCTTGTCATTTTCCTTTATATTAAATAAACCTTGATCCATTGCAAAATTTTTCATTCATAGTCCTTCCAAAATCATCATTTCATACTCGCGTTAGATGATGGAGGATTCATTAAGGCCTCCCTTCTAACAAGTTGTTATCTCAAAATCAGACCCTGATAGGCTACTGTGATCAGGTAGACATTAAGTAACTATTTCAAACTTACTTTATGTTGAGGCTTAGCCTCCTCAACCTGAGAGGGCTCTTTCAAAAGGATTAATGATATTGATAATGGATTAGATGGCTAACTCTAGTAAACAAATGATAAATGAAAAAGGTTGAAACACAATTAGAAAGTATCCGTTGGGCTTATGGAGTTAGATATGCTTCAGTATTGACAGTAAAGTTAGCTTTGCATAGAAGTCAGGGCATTCAGAATCTAACATATGTAGAACACATCAAACACATAGGGGACCAACACAGTTTACAAATGTATGCAGGAAATTAGAGCACTGTAAGTGATTTCTAAGTGATCATACATTCATAACACTGTAGATAATAGGAAGAAGAAAACACAATACATTCAGAACATCGAATTCTTTATGATTCCTGAGAAGCAAGGCCAATACTGTATTACTAGAAAACATAGTCTTTACACAAAGCACAATATCAGAGCTTTTCTCAATAATTTTCCAACCCTTTGTACATCAACTCTTCTGCTATATATAGAGCTTGTTCATAACTGAGATTCATCCTCCAGCATGAGGGGAACTCGAATTCATCTTATTATGACACCTATTAACACTTTTAACTAACTATTAAATACCACTAACTGCTAACTGGAAATTCTAGAAACCTAATACAATTAGGATTCTACCTCCACATTATGTTGGTGATAGTATTTATTACAATCAAAATTCGTTCTCTGACAAGTGGTCTCCTTCAATTTAGATGTGGTGGATGTTGAAGCTCCTTACTGGTCTTTAATGTCTTATCCCTTTACTGCTGCTAAGGAGTAGGAAACTGCCCCTGTTTTTTTGCTTTTTGTTTCCTCAAAGATATTCGAAACCAATTAACCATGTTGTTCTTCTTTAATTACCCAAAATTCTATTGGAGTGCCACATCCTTCATGTGCTGTAAGCCTTTCCCATATACATGTGTGACGACAAAACCTTTTCAAAGCTATTTGAAAAGTCATGGACAATACTAGCGGTGATTAAAAAAGCTTAGAGTTCATACATTTTTCTTCCACTTGTTTTTGCCATTGCCGGTTGCTTGCACATTGTAAATGATCCCTTTATGAAACTCCTTTCCAAAATATTTCCCCTCGGTCACTCAAAATGGGTCAACTGAGTTTAATTATGCAGCTACAGTAGTTTCGTAGCACGCTACGAAACTGCTGTGCATTATGCATCATCTACAGCAGTTTCGTAGCGCGCTACGAAACTGCTGTGTAATCACAAAAACACATCTTTGAGACAAAATTTGACTGTCTTGGGCCTCTTCATACTGAAATGTATTTTGCAGCTGCTCTGAAGCTATTCAAAAATGAACACGATAAATCACCAAAATTTGGGACTCATCCTTACCTGCTAAGGAAATCTTTCTCGCTGGCTTAGCTAGATCCTTAAATCCTCAATTTGCCTTTTCATGACTCTGATCCCAGCTCTCAGATTCGTATTAACTTTTCTGATGAATTATGCTTCCTTTAATGCAGGAACTATCCAAGTATAGTATTGGGTGTTACAGTCGACCACCTCGGGTATTGAAAATGTTTTGTCTTCCCATAGAGCCTCCATTTTATTAAACTGAGCTTCCTTGATTGCATGTTTTCTTGAGGCTTTCTTCAATCTAATAATTTCAAGGTTTGCTAACCTCAACTTCTTTTTCAGCTCTTCATGCAGATGTGAAGATGTTTCTAATGGAGTCAGAGGTTTTTCATGAGTTTTTTCGATCTCCTCTGTTTCACCTGCTTTTGGCAGCATCTCCTGTACTTGTTTGAAATGCCTCGTCACAAGTCTTCTCGGCTTAAAGACAAATTTAGCAACCTAATCATCAAACTTGAGCTTTTTCGAGGCTTTGATCTTTTTGGTCTTATCTTTACCTGATTTTATCAAATCTGCTTGAACAAGGGGAGATTCTTCAATATCAATAGCTTGTAGTAAGTCATTCAAGTTTCCCTTTGAAACTGGGCTTTCCTCAGTAACCACTGTCTTGCCTTTTTCTTTAGCTATTTGGCTCCTAGTCCTTCTTCTCTGAACTACTTCACCTGTAGATGATTCATGCACACCCTCTTTGATCTAAGTTTTCTGTTTCTGGGGCTGTTGGAGTGTGTCTTTAATTATCAGTGTTCTGGTGGGCTCCTTTACTTGTTTCCTAGCCTTCAATTTTGTAAATCTCTTGGCTCTTGTTTCTGCACGATGACCAGTTGTTGGTGGAGAATTTTTCACAGCTTGAGGACTGAGGCCAGTTTCATTCTTGAAGTCAGACATAAATATGAACGTGGACCAGTCCCTGTCTATTCTTTGGAGTTCATGCAAAACGATCAACTTGACTAAACCGTGGTGAAACAATGAGGTCTTACAGGCTTCCTTCTTTAATTGAACCCTGTCGCACATTTTTCCTAGGCTATGAAACAAGTAGAAAGGTAAATCAATAGATATTTTACTTGTGAAATGCAACAACAGCTTGAAGTGATATGAATATACCTTATTATATCTCCCCTCACAAGTAAAGTACCTCTGTATGCAGGTAAGTAAATTGGCATATGAGTCTTTGACATAATTTCTGGGCACACACTTGCTTAAATCTTAGTCAATGAACTTTGGCTTTAGAAATTCTTTGCAAGGGATCATATCAAATTTGAAAATTTTAAACCATCTTTCTTGTCCCCTTGGAATCTCAGTGACCGTGGAGATTACTTTTGGTGAGATTTGCAGTTCAAGCATGCCAACTTTTGAATTCAGTCCTGTGAAATTCAAGGCAAATTCTTTGGTGATTTGTGCATGACCTCCTTGGAGTTTCTCGCAAAAATTCCAACATCCAACCTGCTTGAATGCACGTTCCACTTCTCTGTTCTTCAAGATAATGTCTAAACCTTCAGGTTCGCTCCTCAAACATCTACCTGACCTGTGCTCCTTTCTTTCTGTAGACCCTTCCATGAGACTCCAGCGTAATGAAAACTTGATAGACTGGTACTGTCTCAACCTTTGGTCACTGCCTCGCTTGATGCTCAAGGAATTCAAATTTAACATTTGTTGATTTGTTCTTCGTGAAATGAATGCAATCATAATTGTGACTGTGAATACTTGGCTCTTCTTGAAACTTGCAATCCGAGCGTATCAAGGTACCTAACGACTCTAATGATGAAGATAAGTGGTTGGACATGATAGACGTAGTGTATAAGCTGAAAGTGGATGATGTAACCATAACGGAATTTGACAGATATGACAACTAAGAAAGATTTTCTACGGATCTGCACAAATCTCCGATTTCGTAGCATAGCCAGTGTAAAATCTGGGTTATGCGCTCCGAAAACACCTAAATTGTGTTTACACTATGAAAACACCTAAAGCATTTTGTAACACATAAGAACCTTTACAACAAGCTTGATACAGGGAATCTATGTAAGTTATGGGACCATTGGTGAATGAGAACGGACTATTGAACTTTATTTAACCATACTACCAAGACTCCTAAGACTTAGACACTAAAGTAAACATGGAAACACTGAACTCGGACTAACACCTAACCCTCACAATCAAACTGATGTGAACAATTTAGAAATTGTTTCTTGAGTGATAACACAAGTCTTGGCCTATCGACATCAACACATTATCTAGGTTCAAGGCTAGAGTCCTTATTAGTACCTTAAGGCTTGTATGCATCAATGACAAGTTCTCTCACTGACAATCATGGGAATACATTAATGTCCCTTGATCATTAGATCTTGCAAGTGGCTCGACATCAACTCATCTATTTGCACTTTGCAAGATGTACTTAGGCACCTTGGCACTCGTTGACATTAATGGCGAGTTTTCCTCACATTGGTTAACGACATTCATTAATGGCCGATAATCCAATGACTTCTCTTCATGCTCGATAGCAACACATTCATTCGCATGACTAGAATTGTACCATCGGGTTTTGTAGCAGGTGAAGACTATATCATTTAAACATTTTGCAGCAAATACAACAGATTTAGCAGCAACAATAAAGACTCCACTTTCACCACCTCATCCACCATTTATGCAACCAAGAAGAAAATGGAATTCTACATTCTATTCCATGATCCAACAACAGTTACAGCTTCTCTACATAAGCACAATTTGTCAACTTCCTAGGTAAGTAAAGATATGTTCTTTTCTAGCTTTTAATCATAGAATTCCTTGAATACTAAAATTATAATTTTTGGAAAATACTTCACCATATTTCCTTTCTCATTTGAAAAAAACTGTAAACCCCTTTAGTTCGGGGGAAGGGACATCCATATCACTTCATTCCATTTCACTTTAGTTCATCCTAACATACTCGTCCTAATCAATTATGATTGCAATATGGTTCAAAAGTTATGTGGTTTGCAAATAAATGTCTAAATGATGAGAATATGATATCGTTGATTTATGCATTCTTAAACATGTTCAATCAATCTTGCTGCAACAAAAAGAAACAAGGTATTGAAACACAAGAACCAATACCAATTAAGATTTGGTTGTCACACAAGAACCAACCAAACATGTTGCAATTCAATGTATGACAAGGAATACTTTGCAAAACAAAATAAAATTGTCAAATACTATCAAATGCAAAGTTTAAGGACATATGATATAAGCCAAGCTCATTCAAAAGAAAATCATGATCAAGCAATGCAGTAGATTGCATGAGAAAATGCAGTAACACCACTTGGGGGGAATGTATAGTCTCCAAAATTTACTCAAAATATCATCCACTTTCACCGTTATCACCACCATTTCACTCACATGTCACAACTCCATGACCATATAACCTTTCATTAGCCTCCATTTTCATAATTATATGGGTTACCTTTGTGTTTTCCAAAAGTTAATGATTTCTAGTATTATAAGTGAATTAAATGGTTAAAACTTAGAAAACAACATATACTTGCTAATACTTAAAAGTGGCTTGAGTTTCATGACGTGTAGGTCATTTGGAAGCTTCCAAAGCACCCTTATGTGGCCTCCAATGCTCAAATTCGAATTATCTTCAAGATATGGAAGCATATTTGGATAAAGGTCAAAGAGGATATGTGTCTCATCATTAACTATTTGAGTTGTAACTCTATGAGATTTTCTAGGGATCTAGGGAGAGAATAATGGAACTCCATTAATGAGGTAGCTTCTTATGTTTTTGTATAAATAAGAGAGTCTTCTCCTTTGAAAGGCATGTGTAAAGTTGGGGAAATGCTCATGTTTTGAATATAGAATTTGGATTTGGCAACATGCTCATGAGTGATGTTCACTTTGATTTGGTTATGCTTGCATTTGGAGCCTCTCAACTTTCCATCTCTCATGATTTTGGATTGGTCACCTACAATGTGTGAGATTTATTGTTTTTTTTTTGTTTGTATAGATTTATTGTTTTCATTGATTAAGATTTATTTATTTCATATCTTTTCCTGTGTGAGAGGTTAAGAGTGATTGTTTTTATTTGCTTTATACCTAGAAGTTAAGAGCATTTGTTTTTATTTGCTTTCATATCTTTTCTTGTGTGAGAGGTTAAGAGTGATTGTTCTTATTTGCTTTCTACCTAGAAGTTAAAAACATTTGTTTTCATATCTTTTCCTGTGTGAGAGGTTAAGAGTGATTATCTTTATTTGCTTTCATATCTTTTCCCGTGTGAGAGGTTAAGAATGATTGTTTTTGCTTTCATTTATGAAAGAATGGTGTGCTTTTCAGTTCTTGCAAGATTGAAAGATTAAGATTTCAATTCCGTGCACTGTACTATACTTGTACTATAATTTCTTTTGAATTGAGTGCCGAATTAGAATAAGTGAATTTGGTTTTTCGATATTTGGTTTCGTAGTTAGATTGATCTAAATTGGAAGTTAATTTCTAGCATATACAGTGCACGCATGCTTCACAAGTTTTACTAAACCCCCGGGTTGACAATTAAATGATAGGTAATTAATTTGCCTCAACATACTTAGTCCATCTTCAGGACCAAATTCCACTGCTAACCATGTTGCAATGTTAGCATCTAACTCACCTAAAAATTTTGTAGATGTCTGAGGGTCGCCAGCACTTAGAATGCTCACTCTATCAAAATCACACCATGAAGATAAACGATACAACCATTTATTCAACACATGTTCTATCTTCCGACTAGGTACTCAAACAATCACTAATGCCAACAATTCGAGACACTAGGACACTAACTCACCAGCTACACTTGAATTGAAACAAGACACTCCACTACTAATCAATAAAAAAACCAAGGTTTCAAGGTTAATACCTTGTAAATATAACCCACAACAATAGCTTGAGCGAACCTCTAGACACAGAGAATATAGTGAGGATAGGAAATTTCATAGGGTAGTAACCAACTTTCGCCTCAAACACAACAATCCATATAAGTTTGCACCAGGAACCCCATTTCCTCTCCATGCTAAGACTAAGAACACTCCTTGTAGACTTCCTTGATTTCTCCATTGCACAAATGAGCCACCATATCCACAAATGCCTCTCCATTTCACTTGAACTTCCTTTACATTGACGTACATCCTTCCAACTGCTCTCATGGTACCTCATACACAGATCCACATAAGTTATCATTGACATCATAACTACCCTTGTTGAAACAACTTTGAAGGACGATCCCTCCCTCATGTCGCTCAAGTGCCAGTCCATCCATGCTTTAATTGCCAAGTTGGACGTGAAGTGGTGAATCCCCTCCCCTCACCCCGAATCTCCTTGATGTGCCACTCCCGTTGGGGATATATATTAATATTTTAAATTCAAATAAAATAATTTATTTTATTTAAATAATTTTTTATTTTTGTTTAAAAATCTAGACCTCATTGGTGTATAAGGATATAAAGGATACAACTACAGATAATGAGCCTATTCAACCTAAAACGTCAATAATAATATAACAACGACAATGAATTGGTCCAACATTTAGGGGTTTGACATGAATTTCCCCTTCAAATAAGTGTTGCCCTCAATTAATGACTAGGTGAGGATGCTTTTATATGAAAAAATCATCTTCCCAAGTGGCATATTATACTCTAAGGTTCTTCTATTAGATGAAATACTCAATAATTGATTAGTTTTGTAGTTTCCTAATCCATGTTTCAAGGATTGTTTTAGGCTCTTGTATGTCAAACTTTAATAAAGTAGTTTGAAATGGGAATTTGTCATAGATGGCCTTCTTTAAACAAGAAAGATGGAAGAATAGATGTACATGTGAATATTGAGGTAGCTCGAATATGTAGGCCATACTGCCAATCCTTTGCAACACCATCTAGAGGCTATAGTACTTGCATCATAACTATGTATCCTTTTTTGGTTGCCCAAGGGACATCTATTTAAATGGTTAGAGCCTCAAAAGAACCAAATTCCCAAATTCAAAGTGACATTCATTGTGATGTTGATCTATGTTTTGTTTCGTCATGTCTTGTGTTATAGTCAAGCTGTCCTTCAATACTTGGAGAACCTATTTTTGGTGCTTCATGTGATCTTCCTTTCCTTGAACCTTAGGTTTCCATCTCAAAGGTGTTGTCAAAGGTTTCCATCAAATGATGATTCCGAATGAAGTTGTGAGCCAATTGAGTACACACATAAGAAAACAAGCTTGTCTAGGTGAAAATTTCATATTTATCACTCACTATAATCTTTGGGGTTCCATGTAGCTTCTAAATTATTTCTATGAATGTTGTGGCTACTATGCCAACTTTAAAAGGGTGAGAAAGTGCACATAAATGGGCATACCTTGTGGGTCTATTTACCATCACCACGATGGCATTTTTTCTCTTCAAACTTTGGTAAACGTATGATAAATTCCACTGTGTCCCCTTCCTAATGATAACTTGGTGTGGTCAATGGTTCTAAAAGATTTGGTGTCTTAATTATCTCTACTTTGTTCTTTTGGTAAACCAAACATTATGCCACAAACTTTTGAACATCTTTTGTAAGGGTTTGTCGACTTTGCAACTAAACTCGATAATTAAAATTAGTCAGCTTTCTAAGTTGGAATGTAAGTCAACCAACATTTCTTATTCATTTTGTAAACTACTATATATACATACTCTATGTTCTCATACGTTAATGAGAAAACTGCCCATACCAAATCCAATTAACTACATGGGAAATAATATGCTTATGCTTTTCTCAATATTCCATCAATATTTCAAACAAATAACATGCTTGGAGAATTATCATAAACATGAACTGGTTTGATTTCCTATTTATCTATTGAATCTAAAAACATTGTTTCAAATGACTCTTCACCATGTCCATTTTTGGAACATCACATGATTAATATAATCGATGAAATTATATGTCATACATTCATTATGTGAAACAATTGTGAAGCATTATCTATACTTCAACATTTGGCATAAATGTTAATATGCTTGTTAATGTTTTATTAATAAATGCCATTAAATTTTAATAAATGTTAGTTAATTTTATTAATAGGGTTGACATATGTTTAATTTGATTTGAATTATTAATAGCAACCAATTGTTAATCAAGGGATTCCATGAAGGAAGATTAGGATAGGAGGGAAAACAAAATTCTTGTCGTTAAATCTCGTCATGGACATTAGTCTTTAATTCTACTTCAACCTTGTGTTGGTGTTTCATTATTATGAGAATGAAGAAATTTAGGATTTGAGGTAGACATGTGATGATTATTGGTGTGATGATTATTAGTGTGTTTTTTTTTTCTAGTTGTTGCTAGGATTGTTACTTTTATGATCACATCTTGCTTACCACATAATTATGTTTATCTATAATCATCCTCTATAGTAAAGAAAGAGGAGGTAACATATCCAATTAATGATGAGAAGGAAGAAATATTAGCTCCTACAACACATAAGGTATGATCCCCAACATGGTTAATTATTTTTATGTTGGTTAGGGTGGAAGGTTTATCAAACCGTTGTGATTTGTGGCTCTTATAGATAATATTTGATAGATGTTAGATTGTGAATCCTTAAACAATCACAAATTCCAAGACCATAATGTTATGAGTTGTATGTATTATCTCGATGAGGTGTTTTCATGATCCACTAATAGGTTGTTAGTGGGATATAGATCTAGAAGGTCAAATTGATGTATTATAAATTCATATCCTAGGATCAATATAGCATAATAGAATGGATTAAGGTATTTTCTGCCACTTTGTTTGTCTTGTCTCAGTCATGTCAATTTTTAACAATAGATTTTCATTTATAAGTTTCTATGATATCTTATTAATCTCCAAAAAAAGCTAGGAACTATATTATGAAGTCCTACATTGAGTTACAAAATAATGTTGTATTAAAACATTGTTGTAAGTTTTCAAATTTTAAAATTAAGAATGCCAATTGTGCCTTAGGGATGGGAAATCAACACGGGTCACTAAAATGGCTTTGAATTCCCTAATCCACCATTATTAAAATCCTTGCCAACATACTGATTCTCACAACTCATAGACAAGTACTTAGTAGACATGAGCTATGTTCGATGTTACTGGTAGAAAACACACATGAATCATTGTTGAACTAGAATAATCTCAATAATGAAATTTTTGTAAATAGTGATTTGTACCATATTATGTAATTTGGACTGACCCTATTATGTTGGCACAAAAATTATGAATAAATATTTTGGTGTGTCAGGTCATTTTATCTTTTAAATGTCTACCATTTCATATATTTAATTAGAAAGTTTTTGGTGCAAAAGAGTGCTTGTTGAAAGTGGAAATGAAGTTCTTTACTTTTCACACTGCAAAGGTTCAAAGCATAGGAACACATGAAAGGTAATTTTTTTTTTTTTTTTAATCTAAAATTTATGGTGAATCTAATTAATGCCAATTCTTTGATGGTAATAAATAATGGAGTGTTAGTTGGGAAAAGTTGAGGAATGGAGTGTATTTATTTGTTTTTACCATATACCCAAAATGACATTGTGACATGCCTAGCATTGTTATATTGTGAATACAACAATATTGATTTAGCTATATTGGGATTAAATTTAGAAGTATTGTTTATTTGTAGACAGAAATATACATCAAAGGTTGTTCATTGAATATGTTTCTTCCAAGAAAATAGATGCCAATAATTACTTTAGTCCGAAAATTTTGGGTGAAGTGGAGTGAAAACGTGGAAAACAAGCACGAACTACATTAAATTGCTGAATGCAGTTAGAATAACTATATTCTATATTTACAACAAGAATGCCATGAAATAGCCAGAGTATCAATAAGATGTGCAAAGGAGCCTTACAATGTAGGAAGGAACTTCATGAGAATACAAGTAGGATTCTTTGTCCTTTGTATATTCTCTTTTTATCCAAGGTGGAATCAAGATTTCGCCAAAAATTAGAGAAAATGTTTACTATGACACCTATTTAAGGGCTTGCTATGTTCTTATTGTTGAAGAAATGAAGACAGGAATGAAGGTCCCTTGAACTTAATATGCAATGGCACATGACTGTAATAAGTAGACTTAGATAGGATAAAGACAACTTACGAACCTTTCCCATGAGGCTTATCCTTAGGCGCAAGGCTAAGCTGATATAAATTTTGATTTCAAGCATGAAATATAGAATATAAATTTTTTTCTTGGAAAACGGAATTCAAAAAACCTATTTTCAAGTGAGTTGTTTTTACAACTCCAACAGAGTCTTTGACGCACTATACGAATTACAAGCTTTGATGGGAATGGAGCTCGAAGAATTCTTTTATGTAAGAATATGCAAAATTGCATTATTTATGGTCAAAATAATGGCTTTTCATAGCCATATTCTCTCAAGGTCCAAGACCAAGATTTGCACATTTGAAAAGTTTCATGTAGATCCCTTGTCACTTCAACATGGCCATGCGAAAAAATCTTCCCTGGAGGCTGGAATTTATTTTATTTATGAAAGTTCAACCTCATTACAATTTTTTTTTCTCTGTAAAGACTAAATCTATTAAAGGAGAGTAACAATAAAATTACAAGGAGGTCGAAACCTCGAAAGAGAAGAGCTGCATGCTTTCAACCTAACAAAACTGTCCCATGATTGGGAAGACCAGTTACAGTGTACAAAGAACCAGACATAGGAACTTGAAAACTTGGATAAGCCCAAAAGAGAATCAACCCTTATGAAGTTGTTCAAACTAGCAACGAAGGCCGGGGATTCTGTCCAAATCAGCATAAGATCCTCAAACTACCCAACCACAAGAGCATAGACAAAACCAGAGAACTAGATCGCCAGACTGCCTAGACAAAACTAGAGAATCAAAGAATTGGAAAAAGTGAGCCAAAATGAAAGAAGTGAGGGCATCCATGGGAACCAGGTGTTGTCACATGACCACGTCCTGGTCCTACGGTTCCTCTACCACCGGACACGCATTGCCATACCAGAAATCGTCGCCCTTCCCCGTGTCACCATCCCCGCCGTCACCTAGAGGATTCGAAGCCGGAAGAGTGCTGCAGGAACTTCCTTTAACAACCACCGAAGCCGAGACCCCATGGGGGCTGCTACCTGGTGGAAAAGTGACACCCGTAGCCTTTTCTGCTGCGAGCATTTCGCCCTGCCTGTTGGCCTGGCCATCATCTTCCTGCAGCTGCTCGATGCCATGGCTACTCGCGATTCTGAAACCACCTTGAGATGATTCTGCCACGATGCGGACTATAGCTAGAGGTTGAGAATCCTCCGAGAAAATAATGGAAATATTTGCAGAGATGATAGGCTTGTTTAAGCTACTTTGGAACTTAAAATGGAAATTCTGGAAAGTGTGATGCGGTAAGGGTCTACGAGAGGGGCTAGATGGAGGCGTCATAGCTTGAGAGGAAGGCTGAGAGGCGGGGGGTATCGACTGATCAATAGCTTGAGCGAGCTGAGAACGCCTTTAACCACCACGGCTTCCGCCATGACGGCTCCGCATTCTATGCCGGACCATTGCTGTGCTGCGAGAGGAGAGATTAGCTGAATAGGTGACAGCGGCGGGGAGACACAACTGACGGAGGAAAACATGAGCGAGAAGCCCAGAACATGGCGAACCAGGGGATAAAGAGCACTAAAATCCAACCTCTAGAACCACCAGGAGCTAGACTTTGAATGCTGAGGTAAATCTTCTGCTAAGAAACTCCAAATGGGAATGGCAAAGGCAGGATGCCGTAGAGCGAACCGTGAAGAGAAAGGCCGAATACTCCATGACTAAAACCGCAGGGGCCTTGTATCTATCGAGGTGAGCCATTAATTCAACCTGCAGGCGGACTTGAATTCACGTAGTGTGAGCCAGCTTGAGCCTAACGCAAACATGGAGATGAGCGCTCAACTGCATCAGACAGGACCCTGCGCCGACTTCAATTAATAATTGCATTAATTGACATTTGATTCACCCGCATCTGGGTAACCTCATTACAATTTTACCTATAGGTCCATTTTTAAATATTTTAATGAGGACCTAATTGATTTCCTAGGCCATCTTTGTTATGTCTTCATATTATAATAGTCATGAATAGCTTAGCGGTTCTATGCCCTACTAGTTGGTCATATTTTTGGTGAGTACATCTTATAAGTGTCATGTTTTAATTGTTCAATTTAGTTATTGCATCACAGATCTACTAGACCAATCCTTAATTCCAACCATAAGAATTTTCTTGCTCTCTTGAATGCTCAACAAACAAAGGAGCCTCAATGAATTTCCAAGAAGTGCTCAGTCTATGCTTGCAATAAAATGAAGCCATGTTTAATAGAGAAATATGTTACCTCCATTGTTTAAATTTGAATTGTACTCACTTATCTATTATCTGTGTGACCTTCCTCTTTCAAAATGTGTAAAGCTTCCAACTACAATATGGCATATTTGGCCCAGTTTTAAAGTGATTCATGCTTCTTATGAACTTTTTCCAACTTAACAATCCTATTGACGTATCTTTGCACCTTTTCGGGGCAATTGCTAGTAATAAATCTCAACGATTTACAAGCTAATATAAAAAATGATTAAATGCATTCATGCCAATCTGTTTTATAAGCGTTCACTAATAAAATTCCTTGCTCTTTTGGTATATAGTGCTTTTGCCTTTTAATTTAAGTTTTATTATACTTAGATTTAAAAAAATAATAAATAGTAAAAAGTTTATAAAAACAGCTTAATGACTCTCTAGCTACCAATTAGGGGAAGGGTAAAAATGAAAGTTAAAATATGTTTCATGTGTTTATTGCGTGCACATCTTATTTGGGCAGGCATAAAAGAATATAAATTTACTCACCAAATACAAATTTCTTTGTACTATATGTTTTGAAATCGCTCACCCAATACACATTTCTTTGTACCATATGTTTTTGAATCACAAAAAGTTTAACCACTCGGAGATGGGAGAAAATGAGAGTTAAAATTTGTTTCAAGTGCACATCTTATTTGGGCCAAATGCAAATTTCTTTGTACTATCTATTTTGAAATTGCTACATATTTTATATGGTATTATTGAACTAAATGATTTGTATATATATTTTGGTTTGACCCACAGGGGGTTTGAACATTGAATCTCATGTTTTTACATCATACTTGGCAATCACCAATTAAACTGCCCCATAAACTTGCAAACATATATTTTAAGAAGAAAAATCAGTTGCCTCATTTTAATTTCTCTATGAGATTAAATCTTATCTCAAGGTTTTTAAAAATTAACATTCAAACTAGATTTTAAAAAATTCAAATTAGATTTTAAATTAATTTATAGATTTATATAAATAACTTAAATGACAAAAAATCCTTGAGGGTTAACTCAATTGGTTGAGTTCCCATCACTAAAGCACCTTGTTAATGGGAAGTCACAGGGTCAATTCTCCTTGATGCCCTTGGGGTTAGGCTCTACTAATAAGCCAATGGGATGTGATCCCTTCAGGTAGATATGCCTTGATATTTCCTCGGGAAAAAACTTAAATGACAAAACATTCCATAATGAATAATATTTATAAACTTAAAATTTAAATAAGGAAACATTCCTTTTCATTCAAAACTTGTATGGAAAAATAGGTTAAATGTTTTTGTGCCATATTGAGTCAATAAATTAAATACACCCTTTGCAAATATTTATAGATAGAATGATTATGTTCATGGTTGCCATGTGTTATTGGGATAACTATCCTGACCGTGGTGTGGTATTTTGTATATGCATATATACAAAATAAGTACATGTCTAAGTTAATAGGAAAGTATGCCTTCATGTACAAGTTCACGTTCATCCATTCCATGTACTTTGCATTAGCAAAATGCCTTCATCCACTGGAATCAATAGGTGTGTTTGAGAAAATAATCACCTGGTTTTTATTTTTGCCTTACTTGAAACCCTAATTTAGGTTGTGTTTTTTGAACCCTGGGTGGGGGGGTTTTGGAATGAATAAATCTAATACTAATATGTGGATTTTAAACCATTAACCTTACTGTGTAACTTCTCTTTAGATGTTTGCATATTTTCTTGTAGACAATCTTGCTTGGATTGTGTAGTTTCCTCATCAAAATTACATTAATATTGTTTAGATTTTATGAAAAATGATGTAGAATGAACAAATAGAGATATCTATGTAAGTTAGATTTGTTTTATAATTTTTTTCTAAGAGCACAAAATTTCTAATAAAATTGAAGTTTCAACATTTATGTACAAAAAAATTAAAAGTGTTTTGAAAAAATTTATCTCCTATCATAGAAAAATAGGGGTATTACATGCAAGAGATATAGATAAAGCAATAATAGATGTGTTTTGATTTTCTTTCCAGCCAAAGACTACAAGGGCAATCAGGGCTTTGCACCATAATGTTCTAGGAAACACAAAGAGGTACCCAACACACAAGGAATGACGTTGTAAGGACTTGACCACTTAGAGAATGATAGGGGATTCAATTTTTTGATACAAATTTGTTTGTAAGTCTGTTGAATCACTTGTAGTTAATTGAATAACACTAATATGGCTCCTCCATGTTGTGCTCAAGGATATGGTTCCCTCGTAGGTTTTCTCGTAACTCCATCTACCTGAAAGAAATTTGTGGTTGGTTTATGTGTTTCTATACCACTGGGCTGATGGTCATTAGTCTATGTTAGATTGCCTTAGTCCTGGATTATATAAGGTAGAATTGGGAAGGTAGTGGAGATGGTGGTGGTAGATTTGCGTTCTCAAGGAAATGGAGAGACATGGTGATAGGGTTGAGGTATCAAGCAATGGAGATTGAGGTTTCAAAGCATTGGAAGAGGTGGATATCAGTGTGAAGCAATCATTACTTGAAATTAGAACAATTATTTGTTATTTGCTTCATTGGGAAGTATTTTCATTACCAAGATAAACAAATATTAAACCTTTGGATGCATCTAAACTTTGGTTATGCATGCATTGGGATACTTTAAGTTTTGAATAATACTCTAAATGAATTGGGCTATGTGAATTTTCTAATAAGACTCTAAATGATTATTCCAATAACATTTTAAACAAAATAATTTGTATTTATTATATAAATAAAATATATTATTGTCCTAAATTTAAACATATGTAAATATATAAGAATTTATGGTCAAATCTAAATTGATGGGTGATCAAGAATCTACCGGTAGCTATAATCCTCACATTGTCTAAGGCAAGGAGTAATAACAATCTCCTAATGAGAAATTCAAAGAAAGACAAATACAACGAACCTTATGCTCATTAATAAGTTAATGTGCCCCAAAGGAATGCACATGAATGTGCATACTTCTACTGTTAATTTAATCATAATTCAAGGCAATTTATTCCAAACTATTTAATATAAACAATAGATACTTGATAAACCAATTGTTGAACATGATTATAATTATTTACTTTTTTCATTTCATGGTCCTCTTAGTTGTAATTCCAATATTAAAAAGCTAAATAATATGAAATTGCACTCCACTGAACATAGACAATCCTCAATGTTTATGAGAAATGAGTCAATTATTTTAACTTTCCATGTTGAAAATTGATCACTACTTTTGTACAAGCAATTGAAAATGACATTATATTATGTAGTCTAGTCAATGGTGTCTTAGGGACCTGCTTTATTTTAGACAACACAAAGCGCCTTTATAGCTGAAGTAGTAACTATTTAGAAAACTAATTTTACATTGGCATACATACATTTTTGACAATCTTTTGATACAATACATAACATTGAATTAAATATTCATGATATACACAATCTATCTTCTAAGTTGAAATTACAACCTAACATAAGTATTGAGTTGTCTACTAGATTCATAAAGACCAATATCAATAGAAATACTAACTAATATTGACTAAATTTAGTGTTGTAGAGGTAATTATTAACTAATAAGAACTAGTATGCTGGTGTAACCAAGAGGATTTATTTAACTTAAGGGGCTACACTATTCAAATTCAATGCCTAATGTTGGTCAAATGTAGCATCACGAACCTTCCTTTTTCACTTATTTTGATGTAAGTGAATAGAATGTTTCATATACAGGGTTAATGTGTATACATAACTTTATAAGATCTTACATCTTACATATAATATGCTCATCCCAACCCATTACTTGCACATATTATGGAGTTCTACGTTGAGTTGCAAAATAATGTTGTATTAAAATTTTAATTAATTAATTAATTAATTTATTTTTTCTGTATAAAGACTATTCTATTAAAAGATAAAAGAAAAAAATATTTACAAAGAGGTTTGAACCTCTGAGGGGACTGTAGCCTGCCCTCTACCAAAAAGACTGTTGCAGGTAACACACTGCCTTCCTTTTACAAAAATGGGAATCATAGAAGTGAGAAATATGGTAAGCTTGAGAGACCCAAAACTAAACTGAGGTATGTGAGATCGAAGCTTTAGAGGAAGCTGATCATTTACAAAAATGTTGTCCTTTACAATCGCCATTACAAAAAGATTGGAAACCAAAATTATGTCCTGGAGACTGTAGTAATGCATGTTGATATGAAAGGAAGCCATGCACAATGGGAATGTCACACAAATACCAGAAATTAGAAGATAACTTGTTGTCATGACGCTGGAGCCATGAGTGATTAAACCTGCGGAGGAGAGCCTGTCACGTTCTCGTTTGCCTGGGTGGGGGAGCTAACCCAGGTTACCATCACATTGTCTTCAGCTTCCATCATACTCACACCTGGAGGAAGAACAAGATTCAGAACACTTCCAGAGAGGCGCGCAGGCTCACAAGCATTAATTTTCTCTTGAGGTGAAGCTGGCTGGGGGTGAATGTCTTCCTGATGGCCCTCCTCGTGCAGCACGACAGAGTCATTGAGGACGACTCCAGCTAATTCACCCTGAAAATCACTTGAATTTTGAGATTGAGACGGTGCCCTGGAGGTTTCATCCGAGCTTGTAAGTTCATCTTCCTCCTCCGAGAAGATAACAGTTATAGTGGCAGAGATGAGAGGCTTATTGAGTCTACTTCTGAACTTGAACCAAGTCGTTTGAAAGGAGCTGTTCAGGGTGGGTCTAGAATGGTCAGAGGGCGGAGAGGATGGAGAGGCAGAGGCTAACGGAGTTATGTGTTGAGGGGCAGAGCCACCACGACCCCAAGAACCTCCACGAGAGCCTGAATTACTACCACACCTGGGGATGCCGCGACGTCGGGCCATTACAAAATGAATCATCAGCTTGAATAAGCAGGGAGACTGAAGGTGGGAGTAAAGCGGCCAGAAACAGGCTAATTGAACGCAATTCAAGGACCAGACCTCTGTACAGTAGACCCCAATGCAAAGCTTGCAATAGCTGGAATAGACCAAAAGAAAAAGCCAAGCACAGACAGAATAAACCCAATGCACAAACCAGACACTTACAAAAAAGACCAAATCGATACACCCTACACAGACGGGCAAGACAAATTCAGTATACCGGACGCAGGCGGAGAAGACCAACTCAGTACACCGGATACTGGCGGAGAAAATCAGAACCATATACCAGAAGCAGGCATAATGAGACCGGTTATGAAGCCAGGGGGGCTTCCAACTTCCCTGAGCTGCGCAGGGGCGCTGAGAGCATAACCAACAGAGGAGAACCAAAATGCCAATACTTGAAGAAATCGGAGCAAAAGAACCGTGATTAAGGCGCACCATAATAAAATCCCTTACCTGCAGACCTCGAGCCCAATGATCCATAAATGCCTGTAGATCACATACCACGAACTGCCCTAGCCAGCTCAGTAGAATGACAGCTGCCCAAGTCGCAAGCAATGCCATTAACACGTTATTAATGCACCCGCATCCGGGTAATGTCGTATTAAAACATTGTTGTAAGTTTTCAAATCTTAAAATTACGAATGCCAATTGTGCCTTAGGGATGGGAAATCTACACGGGTCACTAAAATGGCTCTAAATTCCCTAATCCACCATTATTCAAATCCTTGCTTAGCACATGGATAATTTTTTGGTAAATAATATAACACTTTGCACATGCTTAGAGTTAAAGGTAATTGAGTGGAAAACATATTCCATTGCTATTTTGGCTTTGTTGTTGGAAATGGGATAATAATTTCAAAACTGTTTGGGATAGGAAGTATTCAATTGTAACTTGACTAATAGATTATTGTAATTTTTGTTTGTTGGATGTGCGTTAGAGATCATTGCAATTGTGTTTGCAATCATAATGTATAGCTTTAAAGGTTGGAGGGAGTAATTTGTTTGCTAGTGAGGTGGGTTTTACTAAATGTTGGTTGGATGTTCTTGCTCCTTGAACATAAGGGAAATAATTGCTAGTATCACCAAACCAATAGTCGAGACCAATGTCGTTTTGATAGGTGGTGGCATGAATTGGCTTGTTATTGCAATACAACTAGGGGATCTGGGAGAGAGCACAGATGATCCTCATTTACTATCCTCATTTACTGTATGACATTGGTATGTTATGTATTGGAAAACGAAATTTCATGAACAATGCAATTGTTATTTGACAACGTTGAAGTCAGAGTTTGTGGAGCCTATTGGAAAGCCAATACCAATGTATGAGCATACATATTCCATCATCCAATAGTAGTATCATGCATTCATCCAATCATTAGATCAATGCAGAGTGGATAATACTGGTAATGAAGTCTTAAAACCATGTACAAATTAATCCGCCATAAATTTAAATAATAATAATAATATAAACAATAATATTTTATAAACTATCTATGTGTTCAACATCTTCATGTATCTCTTATGTAACTCTTTCTCCCCTTCCTTCTACCTCTTTTGGATTTTCAACCTATTTTAACTTAATAAATATATTATAATATTATAATATTTTATGTAGATTTTTTAATTAATTTATATATATTTTAAATCAGGATGATTATATTCAAATTAACTCTGCGCCCGGAGGAAAAAAAATTCAGCACGAAAAAAGCTATATAGATATATTGTATTAATCAAAACCGAAAAAGTACCCCATTATAAATATGGGGCATATGATCTGGTAAGAGAAAAATAAACACATAAACCTCAAGGTGGAGGATATGTGTATCCTGGTCAAAACTGTTACAAAGAGTGCATGAGGAAAAATATAGCAACGAATATATCTTCAAATAGATTTCGATGAGCCAATGAATGTATGAAAAAACCACATATATATGAGACATAAGATGGGGAACAGAGATCATATCAGATTTGGCATCATAAAATAGTGAATTGTGTACCCGTTATGGAGAAATCTTGGATCTGTCAAGTGGTGTTGTTCACTGTAATCTACAGCCTCTATATGCCCTGATGTGATATTAGTCCCTGCTTTGACAAAACGTCTGCTCTTCCATTTGTCCTTTTGTCCTTGGATATTGATTTCTTCAAATGGGAACTGAAATTCCAAACCCAGATTTAAAAAAAAAAAAACAATACATTGATAGGGCTACTAAAATTTGCTCGGTAAAATTTATACAACAACAAAATATAGTTAAAAGAACCACCCATCAAAATTAAGATTATTTCGCCTCCTATGCATGCCTATTCAGATCTATGCTCGAATCACCAACATGGAGGTTACTTACATCACTTTGAACTTTCGTAGATCGACTCCAAAGAAGCAGATATTGAATCGGGCCCCGCAGGGCATCCACCTCATATGACAGGTGATAGAAATTAAACTAAAGCTCTTGGACGTCATAGGAAACCAGGGCCAAGAAAGTTGTTTGATGGCACAGACCCATACGAAGTTCGTAATTTTCTAGGTGGAGAGCCTCGTGGAATTTCTGACAATCGATGTAGGCATTAGTGTCTGAGATGGGGTTAGAACCGAAAGGGGAGTTGTTGCATGAAGGTATCGAGCATAGGAGAGGGCCACGGGAGGGAGGGCAGAGAAGCCATGGGAAGAGGCCATTGTTATTGAAGGTTAGCAAAGTCTTAAAGGACCACCTAGGATAATCAATTTTAGTGGAAAATCCAAGAGACTCTACCCAGCGGGAGAGCACTGCCAATTGTTGAGCCAGTAGATTAAATCCCGAAAATACAAGGAAGTCCCAATTCCAACACAAGGGGCTTACACCAGATATATGGAAATAATACTGAAGTAAAAGTGAAGAGTTAATGGAATAATGGGCTCGAGATCATACAAAAATAGTTGGGTCTATCAGGCCTCAATTTGTTGGGTCTATCATTTTTGGGTAAATTCTAGTGATCAAACTGATTATAGTGTACCCAATCAAGGGAGCGAGATTGGAGGAAAATCAATAAAAACCACAAGGACCAAGAATGAGAAAGGAGAATGATCGAGAATGTTGAAATGTTGTCAGACTGAAGACTAAAGTCCTATGTCTATTTTTAGATTGTAGATTGGTTCCACTAGAATTCTCCCACGTTATCTGGTGAAAAATTGTGCACTCTTTCGCAGATATGTGATGTAATGATCCACTTCTCATAATAATAAAGGTTGGGGGATAGCATTGTATGGTTGTGTATGAAATAACTATGAATTATGTGCCTCTTTTTATTTTTTTATAATTATTATGTTATGATGTATTTACCAATATTTAGTTTTGTAGAGGCTTATGTTTTAACTATATACAGAGTTTTGAATTTTTTTGCAAATGCTATATAATTATTTGAATAATGAAAAATTTGTTTGGTAGTCAATTTTTGATTTCATTCTTTAATCTCTTTCTTCTTTGAATGTCTCAGCACACTTCAAGTGAGATGTTTCTCTCTTGCAGAGGAATGAAAATGTCGACGATGTGCTAGACTATAATGAAAACCTTTATTGACAACCACTTGCCAAATTGTGGGTCTTTTACTCCAAATTTTACGCCAACAAATGGTTCCATTGCTAGGACCCTGAATACTTATGACAATATCTAGATCATGGTGTCAAGGATTCTCAAGGGTGATATTCAAGATTAGTGGTATAAGAAGCTAGATTTGTTTATTCTACAACAAGCTCAGCTCAGGCAAAAGACTTTAGAGTGGGTTAAGGAGAAGATATTGTTTACAAAACTCGCCTACTATCAATACAAAATTTTCTGGTGCAAATTCCTCGAAGAACTACAAAACTTGTTACGTAGATTGCAAATCAAAGTAGGAGTTGGGAAGTGTATTAGACTTTGTAGAATTTGGACTACAACCAACTGGCTAAGTTGCACTAGTTGATACTTAACTAACTAGAATTGTTGACTTCTAGGTACATGCAACTTTAGAAAGTTAATCATCGAATTTGGCAAAAAATCACCATTCCTTCTCTAAGGCGGAAGTAGTATTTAAGTATGGGTTGCGAGGAAGGTTGTTGAAGGAGAAACCTTTGTGGATTAAAATCATTATGGTATAAGAACATTTTTTCCGTTTCAAAAAAGTATAATGGTAGCATGAAATCCTAGGTACTAGGGGTAGGATTTAGGGGGAGAAATGTTTCTATATTGTGGAAGATGAAAGGGCCTTGGGATGGATGCAGAGAGCATGAGACTTCAGAGCAGAAGGAGGGCACAAATTGCTGACGAATGGAGGGAAAAGGAGTTGCGAGAAATTAGATAAAGGAGGAGAGAATTGCAGTGGATTGGTGAAGCTTTGAGTAGTCCAAGGTTGTGGATAGGAGCAATGGATAGCATATAGTTGCAAAATAATGGAGTAGGATAAGGATATCATTAGGATGAAATAAGAGTCGTCAGTGGAGGAGTTATTAGAGATCATAATAGAGGAAGTGGACCCACTAGGAGCCACGAGGATTTCAGACACCCAAACCACTTAAATATTTAGCTGTGACGAGTGACTAAAATACTCCTGCAGATGTAGAAATGCATTTTGTAATGTGAATATTATTTTTTGAAGATGATTTGGTCCTTGCAAGCAGCAATTCAGAGACAAACAATGCAACCACCTCTCTCTCAAACCTCCCCCTGGTACTATATTAGAATCCTATTAATTTTCTTTCTAAATTATCTAAAACTTTAACATTTCTAACAATATATAACAAATACACAACAAGCAATTCTAGTGGAGTTGGTAGTTCTGATACTAGTGTTAAAGAAAACTATAATTTAATCACAACCCAGTTCACAAGGGTTTGTGTTAGTTTCGCCTACACAAACAATTATGGTATGAAACGCCATATGCTCTTTCATTTGATATCTAGAGTTTGTTGGTCAAGGTGATGAATATGTCGAGCAACATTGGTATCTTTGTGAGGCTATCTGGAGGGCTAGACATACTCCTGATTCTTCCAAGATTATTGAGTTCCAGACGACATTGCGGGATAGAGCACTTCGATGGTATATCAAGTGGTATAATCTGCACCCAAATCCCACTTTAGATGAAGTTAAACAAGACTTTGTCTAATAATTCAAACTTCCTCATACTGATCAGCAAAGTTTGGTATAACTATGGGATATTGATCCAAAATGGATTCAGTTTTGTCTCCAGATCAAAGTCTTTAAATTCAATTGAAAGTGGGATCAAGTCGAAGTGCTCGACGAAACAATTCCAACAGTGCAAAAATCCGAGTTCGGATGAAAAAGTTAAGGCCAGTTAAAGTTTCAGGCAAACTAGGGCAAAAAGTCAAAGTCAAAGAAAGTCAAAGTCAAACTGCTCAATGGTAAATAGTCAACGCTTACATCAGCAGGACACATGTCATCCCGGGAATGTGCCACATGTTTTTGAGGATGTCAGCAAGGAGGGTGACGTGGCAGTTTGTGATTGGTGCACATGGGCCAATCTAGTGCTGACACATGGCAACCTTGATTTTCCCAATATTGGCATGCGAATCCAAAAATTTGGGGGTCAAGGAGGATCAAACCCCTGACCTCCCGGAATAACAATGACTTCGTCAAATTGCGCGCATCAATTGGGCTACGATTTGGATCTTGTTAACTAAAGGGATGATATTATATTTAATGTTTCGGGTGATTGGCCGCCAGAAAAGGGTTCGACGGTCGGGGTCAACCCCACGACCGTCAGTCCCTTAGCATATGATGTGTATTGTAACCGTCAGACTCACTGCAACCGAAATCATGCACCGCAACCCATATGTCAAATATAATATATGGCAAATCCCACATTCATTGCGGAGTTCAATTAACCACGATATATATAGATATATCGTATATATATACAACAATTAAGGGATATGTGGCGGAAAGGTCGGGCGAAGGTTTCGAACTGCTGACCTTCCAAAACACATAAATACCAATGACTTTACACCATTCCATTAACTGGTATGTCAAGTGTTTGGACTTGATGGAAAGCTGAACGACCTTTTTCCTAATCCAGTTGCAAGTACAGTACAAGGAGGAGTGCAGTTCTCAAAAGCGGTTTTTCACAGGCCGAGGTGGTTTTGTGCAACAAAAAAGTGGTTTTGCTACATGCAAAGGTGGTTATTTACTTTCCAGGGGGTCTGGAGGTCACAGTGGTCAAATATGGTCAAGTTTATACTTGTTTGACTTGAAATTTCAAGCTGAACGTAGTGGTGAGGTTCATTTTCTCATCTGAGACTCTGTTTTTGAGTTCATGCCTATAAAAACATTTTTGAAGACAAAATAAAGAGGTCAACACTAGAAGCGAAAGGACCAAGAGACGTAGCCAGGAAGTCTGGTGAACTCCTTTATTAACTTTTGTTGCGTTGATGTGTTTGAATGTGTCTTTGAATGATTTAATTATTTATGTTATTCACAATCTTTTCAATCTATTGCATTAAGTAACATAAGCAAATTCACACATAATCTATAATACCTTTTTCATTAATGGATCAAGTGGTATTAGAGCATCAAGGTTTCTAAGGTTTGACAAGTTTGTGTGAAGGTTTGGATGCTTACTAGGTTGAGGCTCAAACGAGGTGAAGGAGAGCTTGTTGAGGTGAATCTAGAGATTGGAAGAGTCTTTTCACAAAGAAGGATGGCAGATGAAACTCCACTTGGGTCAGAATCCCAATTCTTGGATAGTTTCATGGTGATACGTTCCATGGTGGAAGAGACGTATCATGAGTTTAAAAAGGGTAAAGGTGAAGGCACTTCATCACCTAAACCAGACAAAGGAGTAGATGAACCTTTTCTTTTTACTCCTCCAGATAAAGAAAATAAAGGAAAAGGAAAAATCCTCCTCCATCTCCTCCATCATCACCATCATCGTCTTCTTCTCATAAAACTAGTTCTTCTAAGAAGAAGAAAAAGAAAGCCTCTTTGATCAAATTAGATGTAAAATTTGATTTGACAATTTATGATGGAGAACTTAGTGCTGAAAAGCTTGATAATTGGATATGGAAAATTGATGTATATTGCAGGGTGTGGAAAGTTGATTCAGAAAGGAAGAAGATCCAGCTTACTAGCCTTCGACTTGGAGGAACCGCACTTGTATGGTGGGAAGGCAAGACACAAGTAGATCTCCAAAAGCATGGTAAAATCATTTCAACTTGGAATGAATTTGTTTCTACTATTAAAAATAAATTTTATCTATTGGCTTATATGCAACAAGCAATGATGAGTTGGCAAACACTACATCAATTAAAAGGTCAAAGTGTTCAAAGTTATACTTAGGAATTCCGTAAGAGAGCTTTAACATTAGGCATTTCATTGGACTCACCAGAAACATTGTTGAAATACATAGGTGGTCTTCATAGTTATTTGAGGCATACCATACTTATGTTTAATCCAACTAGCTTAGATGATGTATCTGTTCAAGCAACTCATCTAGAAGCTAGAGGTAAAAATGTAACCCCAGATGTTGGGAAATCATCCAAACCTATTGAAAGCAAGAATAAAGGCAAGAAGAAACTCAAGTGGAAAGAGAAGAAAGCAAACACTATGAAGAAGGATAATCCTTCATGCACTCATTATAAGAAGGAAGGACACGATGAGGCACAATGCTGGTCACTACATCTGGAATTGAAGCCTAAGAAGTTTGGAGGTAAAGAGCGAAAGAATGCTGCTGCTATTCAAAAGGACTTGGGATCAGATTTAGGTGACGAGACAATGGTTACAAATATAGGTATAAAAGGTAAAGATTCTAAAACATCTACAAGTACTTCTTCACATTCTGTTGATAATGATAATGATGAGAGGAAAAGAAATGAGTTATTTCACATAAGAGTCATTTCCAAGCATACTGAAATTGATACTTTATTTGATAGTGGGTCACAATTTAATTTGATTTCTGAAGCAATTGTAAAGAAGTTGGGTCTAGAAACAAAACCTCATAAAAAACCATATCCATTAGGTTGGGTGTGTGATAAAACTAAGCTACAAGTTACGAAACAATGTAAACTTCGTTTTGCTATTTGGTCAAAGTTTGTAGATGAGGTTGAGTTAGACATAGTCCCATTCGACATATGTGGAATCGTGTTAGGAAGTCCATACTTGTACGATAGAAATGCTATCTTCTATCGAATTGAAAATAAGTGTCAACTCACTAAGGATTGAATTGAATATATTGTAAGGGCTCATAAACTCAAAGGTAACTTCTCTCTCATAAATTATGGACAAATGAAAAGAATTGTAAATGCAAGTAAACAATTTTTACTTATGATTGTAAAAGCAAAGGATATTGATAAATCTGATGCATTCCAGGGCTGTAATCCTAAACATAAAGCAGATCTAGTTAAAGTTGTTTCCGATTATGATATTCTCTTTCAAGAGCCTAAAGGGCTTCCACCCAACCGAGAGATAGAACATGAGATCTATTTGAAGCAAGATTCTCCACTACCTAACATTGAATGTACAAGTTATCAGCTCTAGAGAATGCAGAAATAAGGAAGCAGGTACAAGAGTTGCTCGATCAAGGGTTTATTCGACCAAGCACATCACCGTGTGGATCACCTATTGTGTTAGTGCGAAAGAAA
Source organism: Pinus taeda (assembly GCA_000404065.3). NCBI lineage: Eukaryota > Viridiplantae > Streptophyta > Pinopsida > Pinales > Pinaceae > Pinus > Pinus taeda. The sequence continues at coordinate 48,711 of APFE030946442.1, read as the reverse complement.
GACGGTTCGTGGCGAATGTGCATTGATTTTAGAGCATTAAATAAAATCACAATAAAGAATCAGTATCCTCTTCCTCGTATTGATGATTTGTTAGATCAGTTAAAAGATGCAGTTTACTTCTCTAAATTGGACTTGTGAAGCGGCTACCATCAGATCAGAGTTGCAGAACAGGATGTATGCTTTCAAAACAAAGCAAGGACTTGATGAATGGATGATTATGCCTTTTGGCTTAACTAACATTCCAGCCACATTCATGCGAGTCATGAATGATGTATTTAGGCCATTCATTGATGATTTTGTAATAGTTTATTTAGATGATATTCTTGTTTTCAGTAGAACATGGGATGAACATGTTAAGCATGTAAAGCAGATTTTATATGTTTTGAAAATAGAAAATCTCTATGTAAAACTGTCAAAATGTGAATTTCGCAGAACATCTTTGAATTATTTGGGTTATATTGCAGGGGGTGGTGAATTAAAGATATATCCCTCTAAGGCCGAAGTCATTGTAAATTGGCCTAAGCCCAATGCTGCTACAGAAGTTAGAAGTTTCTTATGGGCAGCACAATATTGGAGAAATTTTATTGCTAACTTTTCTTTGATTGTAGCTGCTTTACATGCTTTGACAAGTGTGAAACAGGTGTTTCAGTGGGGAGGCAAACAACAGAAAGCCTTCGACACATTAAAAGAAAGGATCAGTACAGTGCTAGTACTAGCACTGCCAGACCTTCAACATCCATTCAAGATTGAGACAGATGTAAGTGAATATGCCATGGGGGCAGTGTTGATGCAGCACAGAAAGCCTATATGCTTTGATTATGAGACATTCACATCAACAGTAGTTAACTATCCTACATATGATAAAGAATTATATGCATTAATTCAGAGTGTTAAAACATGGAAACATTACATAATGGGTAAAGAAATAATCATACACACAGATCATCAACCACTACAATACTTACACTCACAAACTAAATTGCAACAATCAAGACATTACAGGTGGATGGGTTTCCTACAACAATTTCATCTTGTTATCAGATATAAGAAGGGCATACATAATAAGGTTGCAGATATGTTATCAAGACCAATTATAAATGCATCCACAATACTTAAGCATAATTAAGTAAATCATGAAAGTTACCTAGAACAATATGCTCAAGACACATATTTTAAGGATGTATATGCAACTTTAAGTCATGGCAAGCCGGTAGAACAATTGGATTATTACATAAAGAAAAAACTCTTAGATCATTTGGGAAAGTCATGCATTCCACAAATTGAAAGAGTTAACATAATTCAATAAGCACATACTTCTTTCATATCAGGTCATTTTGGTGTAAGTAAAACAATTGCACAATTACAAAGATTCTGCTACTGGCCACGGATGAATGAGACAGTGTCTAGATATATTAAAGGATGTACTATGTGTGCTACAAGTAAGCCAAGTAATAGAAAATTAGGCTTGTATACTCCATTGCCAATTCCTTCTCGTCCTTGGGAAAGTGTTTCCATGGATTTTGTTGGGGGATTTCTGAAGTCTAGAAAGGGTCATGATTATTTGTATGTAGTTGTGGATAGGTTCAGTAAAATGTGTATTTTGACACCATGTAATAAACAGGTCACAGCTGAACAAACTACAAATTTTTTCTTTCAAAATGTATGGGTCCATTTTGGGTTACTCATTTCTATTGTATCTGATCAAGATTCTTGATTTGTCGGGAAATTTTGGTCAAGTCTATGGGAGTTAATGGACACAAGGTTAAAGAAGAGCACGACATTTCATCCACAAACAGATGGTCAGACAGAAGTGGTCAACAGGACAATGATACAGTTACTTCAAGGATATTGTAGCAAGCATCCCAAACTTTGGGATGAGCATTTGTGTTATGTGCAACATGCTTACAACCACGCAAAACATTCTTCTACTCAGAGATCTCCTTTTGAGACTTGTTTTGGTTTTACACCAAAGTCTCCCTTGGATTTTGTCTTTGGTAAAGACATAGCAATTGATGGACACAGTGATGTGGACAAAGCAACCAAGTTCATTGAACAAATCTAAGAAATTCACCAGGCAGTACAGGAACAACTGGAAAGAAGCCAAGCAAAGTGCAAGCGCGACATCACAAGCATCGAGTTGAGCATAGTTTTCAAGTTGGTGATCAAGTGTGGTTGTACATCAGCGAAGAAAGATTGCAAAGGGAAGGTAAAAAGTTGAAACCAATTAGATATGGTCCTTTCAAAATACTTGATAAAATTAGTGAAAATGATTTCCGCCTAGATCTACCAGCGTAAATGCAGATCTATTCCGTCCTAAATGTTGAAAACTTGTGATTGTATGAGCCTTCATTGATTGAATATCCCAAAGAGCAAGGTCAACTACCTTCCATCGAAGATCTTTTGCCCGAGTATCTCAATGAGCGACAAGAGGACACAGTTCTTCATAGGAGGATAAGGACTTCGCGACGGGGAAATGTTGAGTATCTTCAAGTTGGACTCAAAGGTACAAATCCAAGTAAGGCACGATGGATAGAGATTGGAAAAGTGAAGGAACTTTATCCTCACTTACTCGATAACTAAAACTAACTTTTGGTGGTCCAAAAGCTTCTATTGTGGAGGAGTGATCCAAAATGGATTCATTTTTGCCTCCATATCAAAGTCTTCAAATTCAGTTGAAAGTGGGATCAAGTCGAAGTGCTCGACGAAACGATTCCAACGATGTGAATAGCGCGAAAATCCGAGTTCAGATGAAAAAGTTAAGGCCAATCAAAGTTTCAGGCAAACTAGTGCAAAAAGTAAAAAAGTCGAAGTCAAACTGGTTAACGGTCAATAGTCAATGATTACGTCAGTAGGACATGTGTCGTCCCGGGAATGCGCCACATGTTTTTGGTGATGTCAACAAGGAGGGTGTCATGGCAGTTTGTGATTGGTGCATATGGTCCAATTGGTGTTGACACGTGGCAGCCCGGATTTTCCCAATATTGGCATGCGAATCCCAAAATTTGGGGGTCAGGGAGGATCGAACCCCTAAACTCCCACAATATCAATGACTTCACTGGATTGCGTGCACCAATTGGGCTACAATTTGGATCTTGCTAACTGAAGGGATGATATTATATTTAATGTTTCGGGTGATTGGTCATTGAAAAAGGGTAGGACGGTCGGGGTCAACCCCACCACCGCCGATCCCTTAGCATATGATGTGTATTGTAACCGCCGAACTCACCGTAACAGAAACCATGCACCACAACCCATATGTCAAATATAATATATCGCAAATCCCACATTCATCGCGGAGTTCAATTAACCACAATATCTATATATATAAATATATACAACAATCAAGGGATATGTGGTGGAAAGGTCGAATAGAGGTTTTGAACCACCGACCTTCCAAAACACATAAATACCAACGAATTTACACCATTCTGCTAACCGGTATTCAAGTGTTCGGACTTGATAGAAAACTGAACCACCTTTTTCCTAATCCAGTTGCAGGTATAATCCACGGAGGAGCGCGCGGTTCTCAAAAGCGGTTTTTCACAGGCCGAGGTAGTTTTGTGCAGTAGAAAAGTGGTTTTGCTATAGGTAGAGGTGGTTTTTGACTTTCCAAGGGGTCTGGAGGTCACAGTGGCCAAATATGGTCAAGTTTATACTCGTTTGACTCAAAATTTTGAGCTGAACGCAACAGTGAGGTTCATTTTCTCATCTGAGACTCTGTTTTTCAGCTCATGCCTGTAACAAAATTTTTGAAGACAAAATAAAGAGGTCAACACTGGAAGCAAAAGGACCAGGAGACGTAGCCAGGAAGTCTAGTGAAATCCGTTATTAAATTTTGTTGTGTTGATGTGTTTGAATGTGTCTTTGAATGATTTAATTGTTTATGTTATTCACAATCTTTTCAATCCATTGCATTAAGTAACATAAGAGAATTCACACATAGTCTATAATACCTTTTTCATTAATGGATCAGATATTAAGCGGAGGGAAGGGGAGACTGCTTGGTAGTGTATGCAAAGGTTTGAGGATGAAATTGTAAAATTAAATTACTTGATTAATCCTCATCATCAACGAGATTGGTTTATCAAAGAGATTGGTTTATCAAAGCTCTATTGTTGTTGACTAGAAATCATCTACTACAACAAAATATCGATACATTACAGGATGCACTGGAACAAGTGATGAAGATCGAAGCAATGGAAGGATATCTAAATAAGTATCGGCTAGGTACTACTTCAAGTGATCCAACCATTATTGGTTTACAACTCTAGATTGTTAGTCTAACAAAAAGACTGAAGGAAATAAAACCTACATGGCCTATGCAACCTTAGGCTTGTTGTACTAATTTCCATGTTGAGGGGCATCATGCCGCTAAGTGCCTAGGATTGCAGAAAACGAGGCCACCTACTATTCCTATGGGACCACCCTCGCCACTTCCTACTGCTAGAGTTGTGCAAGTCACTACAAGTGTTTTGTATCAGGGACATACTAAGTATCATGCATTCCCAAACCATCAAGGTGTGTGCGTCAATGAGTATTGTGAGATTTTTTGTTCTTATGGTCATTCACCTTATCTTTGTCCCATTTTGCATAAGTACTCTAATGTGTCAAAAAATATATTTTATGAGTTTAAATTGTGGGTCCCAAACTCACCACACAGACCAGTGTCGGACTTTGGATGCTTTGGTCGAGTGCCTTGACGTCACAACATTTCGAGTTAATGAAACTCCTCAAGGATGAGGAGGCAATTGTTCAAGGGGGTGAGAATAGGAGGAATAATTCAGAACTGTGCCAACGTCCTCGGGAATTAAGCCACATTTTCAGGCCCACAACACAGGTCACTGCCCAGAATTGCATGATACCTTTAGAACAATAACATAACATGAAAACAACAATACTAATGCAATTACTTGAATAAGACATTGACTGGACCCCAAATAACCATGACAGGAATTTCGTCAAACATATCACGAATATGTAATCTACATTTGTAAATAACAGATTTGAGCATAGGGGTCTCATACTTAGTTGAGAATCCCTAAGAAGAATTGATGCCTCAACACATCAATTGCCATTTCATCCATTAGGTCACTTATACATTGATCATTCATTTACAAGCAAAAACATGATGAGATCCATATATAGCTATTGCCATAAAACATATAGATAATCAACATAATAGCAGTAGAAATACTCATGAAATCACATCCATATAAACCACATATAAGCCAATACAATACTCATAGATTTACAAAGAGAAATAACCTCATATTGATGATGCAAAATCCAAACCCAGGATGGGACTTCCACGTTCCACCCGACCATAGAATGGCTGAGCAAATATCTCTTCAGTTATTCACTCTGGTGCCATATTCCAAGCATGAATCTGGGATCTCTTAGAACACATCAATCAAAAAACCATCGAGGGCTT
>APFE030946442.1:0-35958 GCA_000404065.3 Pinus taeda | reverse complement strand
GTAAGAATTCCCAACTCAAACAAAAGATTCTTATGGAATTGCACACTTCTCCCTTAGGAGGGCACTCAGGATTTTTAAAAACTTACCACAGGGTTAAGAAGGAATTTTTTTGGGATGGCCTTAAATCGCATATTCAAAATTTTGTGGCAGAATGTTTGGTTTGCCAACAAAATAAAGTTGAAACAAAAAAGACCTTAGGTCTATTACAACCTTTATCCATTCCAAGCCAATGTTGGGAGGAGGTTTCAATGGATTTTATCACAGGTTTACCCAAGCCTAAAGGAAAGAGTGTCATCATGGTGGTAGTTGACAGAATTACAAAGTATGCACACTTTTGTGCATTATCACATACATTTAAAGCCAATACAGTTTCTACTGAATTTATGGAAACAATTCAAAAGCTACATGGAAACCCAAAGATTATTATAAGTGACAGAGATCCTATTTTCACTGGAAAATTTTGGACAGAATTATTTTCTTGTCTTGGTACTCAGTTAGCTCATAGCTCATCTTATCATCCTCAACCTAATGGGAAAACTGAGATAGTAAACAAATGTTTGGAAGGATATCTTCATTGCTTTGTATCTAATAAACAGACACAATGGGTCAAATGGTTGCCTCTGGCCGAATGGTGGTATAACACTTCCTTCCATACTACAGCCAAAATGACCCCATTTATGGCACTTTATGGATATCAGCGACCATCCATCACATCATATTTAAGAGAAAATTCTAAGGTTCAAGTAGTGGAACATCACATCGAGCATCAACAACAAGTTGTCCAACTCTTAAAGGATAACCTCACATTGGCGCAGAATAGAATGAAACAACAGGCAGATCAACATTGCAACGAAAGAAGTTTTGATGTAGGTGACTAGGTATTCCTACGATTACAACCATATAAACAAATGCCCCTCAAGCACCCAATTTTCCATGTTTCATGTTTAAAGAAGGTTATAGGCAACAAGTTCCCAGTTCAAACAATATTACCACAACTTGACGAGGAAGGAAAAATTATATTGGAACCGGAAGTAATCATAGAAATAAGAACTCGACAGCTACGAAATCGATCAATTTCAGAGTATCTCATCAAGTGGAAGAACTTATCTATTGAAGATTCCACATGGGAGGATGAGAATTTTATACAGAATCATCCAGAACTACTCAAGCATTGAGGACAACACTTTTTTGAAGCAGAGGGGCATGTTAGGTCCCTATTAATACTAGTGATTACCCCATTACTATTGTAGTTATACCCCTTATTAATAGTGTTGTGCCCCTATCGTCCCCATATTGTTATTACTGTGCCCCATAGAATCCCTCTATTGTTATTTTTGTGGCTTTATATTATTATTGTTAGGTCGGCTAGATTATATTGTGAGTCCTTAGACTCCTAATTATAGAAAGGAGGTTTTGTCATTTGAATCATCCAAGAATTGTTCATTTATGTAATGTAAAGGAGGTTGGCCCCTCGAAGAGGCTGAATTCTAAGGTGTTGATCTATCTTTTCTATCTTTTCTTGAGCTGGTTTCATAACACAATGGAAGGATATCTAAATAAGTATCGGCTAGGTACTACTTCAAGTGATCCAACCATTATTGGTTTACAACTCTAGATTGTTAGTCTAACAAAAAGACTGAAGGAAATAAAACCTACATGGCCTATGCAACCTTAGGCTTGTTGTACTAATTTCCATGTTGAGGGGCATCATGCCGCTAAGTGCCTAGGATTGCAGAAAACGAGGCCACCTACTATTCCTATGGGACCACCCTCGCCACTTCCTACTGCTAGAGTTGTGCAAGTCACTACAAGTGTTTTGTATCAGGGACATACTAAGTATCATGCATTCCCAAACCATCAAGGTGTGTGCGTCAATGAGTATTGTGAGATTTTTTGTTCTTATGGTCATTCACCTTATCTTTGTCCCATTTTGCATAAGTACTCTAATGTGTCAAAAAATATATTTTATGAGTTTAAATTGTGGGTCCCAAACTCACCACACAGACCAGTGTCGGACTTTGGATGCTTTGGTCGAGTGCCTTGACGTCACAACATTTCGAGTTAATGAAACTCCTCAAGGATGAGGAGGCAATTGTTCAAGGGGGTGAGAATAGGAGGAATAATTCAGAACTGTGCCAACGTCCTCGGGAATTAAGCCACATTTTCAGGCCCACAACACAGGTCACTGCCCAGAATTGCATGATACCTTTAGAACAATAACATAACATGAAAACAACAATACTAATGCAATTACTTGAATAAGACATTGACTGGACCCCAAATAACCATGACAGGAATTTCGTCAAACATATCACGAATATGTAATCTACATTTGTAAATAACAGATTTGAGCATAGGGGTCTCATACTTAGTTGAGAATCCCTAAGAAGAATTGATGCCTCAACACATCAATTGCCATTTCATCCATTAGGTCACTTATACATTGATCATTCATTTACAAGCAAAAACATGATGAGATCCATATATAGCTATTGCCATAAAACATATAGATAATCAACATAATAGCAGTAGAAATACTCATGAAATCACATCCATATAAACCACATATAAGCCAATACAATACTCATAGATTTACAAAGAGAAATAACCTCATATTGATGATGCAAAATCCAAACCCAGGATGGGACTTCCACGTTCCACCCGACCATAGAATGGCTGAGCAAATATCTCTTCAGTTATTCACTCTGGTGCCATATTCCAAGCATGAATCTGGGATCTCTTAGAACACATCAATCAAAAAACCATCGAGGGCTTCAAGAGTCCATCCAAATCAACCCCATTAAACGGTTATTCCACCTCATGGTCGAACATCACAAAATCATCATCAGATTGGTCTCTATCCAAGCCTTCCAAGGCTTCTAGAGCATTTGTTCCAACCAAAGCTTCTAGGACTGGTAACTCAACCCACAACTGCTGCCGGGCTTTCATAGCGTTTGTCCAACCAAGGCTTTCAGGACTAGTAACTCAACCCACCAAGGGCTTCAAGAGCATTTGTCCAACCAAGGCTTCTAGGAATAATAAATCAACCCAAGATGTTACAGGGCTCCCAAAGCATTTGTCCAACCAAGGCTCCCAAGAACTAGTAACTAAACCCAAGCTAAGGAAACATGAGAACCAAACAAAACAAAATATGAAGTAAACACACAAACTCCATGACTATCCAGTAAATGGCAAGGCTAGGCAATCCACTGTCAATCCAGGTAATCCTCCATGCTAGTGACATATCATGACAAAAAATCCACATGCATTGGTGGGCTCCAGTATTGCAGCAATAATGCTGCAACTCCTGGGACTCCCTTCTTTACTTTTATCAACTCGGTAGTTCATAACAAACTTGGAAGCGACGGTGTTGTATGCACAAGTACTAGCTCTTGACGCGACTGTCACTTGGTAAGTTGGCACAAGTCCACTAGGAGCTTAAGCCAACTTCTATGAGCTCTTAGAAGAAGCTTTTTAACCGATGGATGAAAGCTAACTCAAATGAGGCTAATCTACTTGCAGAAAGAAACTGAAAAGCTGAAAGGAAATGCAAACCCTTGCAAACCCTAATTTTACCGACTAACCCTACTAATGCAAGAAAGAGGATGAAAGCTACTGAAAGAGATGCCATTGACTTCTAGGAAGGTAAAATGCATGTGACTAAGCTACTTCTACATTAAAATCTAGAAAAAAACATCTTTTTGTATTTTTGAGTAAGTTGTCAGAATTATCATGCATGTGCTTTAACTGGTTTTTGACTGTGCAGAGGTGGATTGGCGAAAGGAAATGCTTGCAAGAGGTTGGGAAGGTTAGAATAGGGCCTAAGGGGTCCCTAGCACCCTTCCAGAGAGTTTCACAGTGTTCAGATATCAAGAAACTGCTTTCGTGAGCTTCTACAGGAAGTCTGCAAGGGTTCTACAGGATGTTCTGTAATTTCTACAAGATGTTCCGAAAAGAGGATTTTGGAGGTTTGATGGAGGAAAAATGGTGGGAAAGTGGAAATGGAGGTTGGATAATGATGTTAAGGGGTCTAGGACCTGGTGAATGAGGCTAAGGAGCGATTGGATTTGTTCAAGGATGGAGGGAGCAATGATGCACAAGAATGTAGAAACTAGGGCACAATGAGAAAACGTGGCAAATGAGAGGCAAGAATCTAAGTTAGAGGACGAAGCAGGTTGCATGGATAGGGTAAGGATAGATGAGGAGGTGTCACAAGTACTCTGCACGTTATTTCCCAAAACTGATCAACAAAGGCTATGCAAACCAAAGATCTAACTACTTTAACCTAATTTGACCTAGAAACCATAAACATGATGCACAACAATTTATTTGTAGCAAATCACGTAAATCAACTATGGAAACCAAACAAGAATGGATCTAAGCATGTAATCACAATTGGTATCAACTTTTGCAAATGAGAATCTAACACTAATAATTGCATGATGAAGTAAAGACAATGTTTTTGGTGGCAGCAAGGACACCTTGGTCCCAACTCATGGTCCCACGGAGGGAGAGGTGAGATCAGACGTGCTTGATAGCTTTTTTCTAAAGATCTTCTCTGTTATTAACCTATCAAATCAATCTGAACATGAAAATCCTTTTTAATCATCAAAAACAACCTAAATAAGAAAACAAGATTTAAATCTAAATAGAAGATTTTATTCTAAGAATGCAACAAAAACACATAAAGGTAAACAAAGGAAGTACTGGGCACTTGGGTTGAGCCCAACCCCAAGAGCTACAGCCTCCTGAGAAAGATTAGAGCTGGTGCAAAGCTGGATTCATCTTTATTGCTCAAGAAATAATAGTTACATCAAAAATTGTCTACAAGAAAAAGCTTGAAAATGTGCTGAAATGCAGAGCTAACTTACTGCCTAAAAAAATGACTAAAATCGAATTGCCAACTAGCTAACTTCTACCAACCCAAATGAGGCCCTAAGCCCTCTTATTTATACAAATTGAGGACCCCAACAGTCCTCCTAAACTTTAGGGACTCGGCTGCCAAAACTTGCAGTTAACAACAAATTTACTAGCCCTTGCTCGGCTGCGCTTGTGATAAATGATGTGGTGGCCCTTGAACTCCGAGCTGATGATGGAGAATTTGAGGTAAGTGCCCATAAATGAAGGGGACACCTTCATATGAATCCTCTCCCTTGTTCTCCTACGAATTTGGCTGCCAAGTGCTCATTAAAACCTTTGATTTTGTCTCAAAATTGACCAAAAAATTGCGCAAAGCACCCATTAGACTTGTTGGCATAATGACTAACCTAATTCACTCTATTAGCATAAATATAATAAAAAACATGCAATAAACTAATGAGAATGGTGGATTAAGTCGAATTAGGATGCTGAATGAGCCCATATAATTACTCATTTTTGGGGCTCATCATCACCCCCTACTGAAAGTGTTGCTCATCCTCTGAGCAACTAATCTCTCTCTTCATCTTTGATGGCCCTGGTGGCCTCCTTGTCATGCCAAGATTCTGAAGTGATGTCCTCTTCTCGGTCATGAAACCATGCTTTTCTCTCTACTTCTTCCTACTTCCTGTGCTCCTTTTCCTGTAGCAGTTTTGTTAAAGCCTCAGCCTCAGCCTGCAGCTTGTCCTCTCTTTGCTGTTCATCAGATGTTTCCTTGTCTTTCCTTCTTCCTGTGATTGTTTGGCTGCCCTTTTCCTCCAATTTCTCGGTCTCTCTTAGCTTAACCTGAGTTTCTTGTAAAGAATTCTCAGCTTCCTGTAGAACTGTCTCAGCTTCCTGTAGAGCTGTCTTTGAGTCCATCATCTGAATTCTCTCTCTCCAAGTGAAGGTTTTTGGCTTCCTCATTCATAGGTGATGGATATCTTTAACGGAGACTCCTCCTTTTGTTTAGCTGTTGTGTCCTTAATGACAATTGGCTCCTTTGATTGTGGCTGGGGTCTGCCTACTTTGATCTGTGCGCTCCTCCTCGCTTTGAAGTACATGGAGGTTTGCCTCTTTCTCTTCCTTTTTGGTTTTGGAGGTGTGCTTAAGGTGGCAAGCATGGCTGTTGCCTCCCTTGCCAATATTTCAGGTGATTTCTCTTCTCACTCTTCTTCTTCACTGCTTCCTGTAGAAGCCCCTGTGTCAATTGTTGCTGGCTGTGTTGCTGCTATTTCAGGATGTGTCTTCCCTTTTGTTTCTGTGTGTCTGCTTTGGCTGTGACAACTTTCATTTGGGTTTTCTTGACCTTTTTATTCCCAACCTTTTTTCTTTTTTGCCCTCTATGTTTTTGCTGTTGTCTCCTTTTCTGTCTCATGCTCAGCGGTCATGTCAAATTCCTCTTTTTCCTTCTATTCTTCCTCTGTTTTGCCCTCTGCTTGAATGTCTTGTGCTCCCTCATCAATGTTCTTCTCAATTTCTTTAGTTGGCATGGTGTTGAGTTTGTGTTTTGACCAAAAAAGAAAATGCTCAAGTGGGAAAAAAACATAGTCAATCACCGAAATAGAGGACAGCTAAATTCGGTTTTTTTTTGAACCCAAGAAGGAATTTTTCATGTGCTCTTTACAACATCAAATGGCAATAATTCCCTTGTGTTAAAACTGTTGTCACCTCGAATTGGTCTGTCTGTTTATGAAAGAAATTTTTTACAAAGCAGAGCATAAGGACACTGGTGTTTTCAACACATTGATAGATATGTAAATTCGGGTTTTTCCACACACACAGGTTGGTTTCTACTGCTGCATGTCTTCCTTGCAAGGGAATTTTTTTATTTTTTTTCTTAAAACTGATGAGGAGATTTCGGATGCAGAAGAAAAACATGAGTAAACTCAGTGAATCATGCAGGCATACTTCCACTGTTCTCAATGCACATGCAGATTTTTCACTCTCATTTTTCAATTTAATGCCGTGTTCAATTCACCATTTTGCACCAACAAATCATCATAGAGAAGTTTCCCCGATCCTACCTCGTTTTGAGCTTGAAATTCACTGAAAATCCCAGGTTTTCTTTCTGCATGGCTGTTTTATGCGTTTCCTATAGAAGCCTTCCTGTAGAACGAAACTGTGCTTCCTGTAGAGTGCCGATAAGCAGGATGGTTTTGAAAAATGGTCGATAAAGATTGGTTTACTGCTATGGAGGTGGTATGGAGCTTGTTGCAGTTGCAAGGACGGTGATAAACTAGAAACAACAGAGGCGAGAGTTCGATTGGCTGTTTATGGAGACTTTCGTTAATGGAGGGTGAGCTGGCCAAGTGCACGTTGGCCCCATGCAGACCGTTTAAACAACCACCACTAATCACATCCATCACGTTCGTCAGACTTTTTTTTCTCTGCTTGTAATCACACCCAACAATCACACTAGAGTTTAAACAATCACCACTACCTGTTTTCAGTTTTCTTCCTGAGATGGCTGAGCACACATGTCGTATTCACCCACTGAGCGCTGTTTGAACTGGATGAGGGTGGCCAGCTAAGCCACCACTAATCATGTCCATCATGTTCGTCAGACTATTTGTTCTTTGCCTGTAATCACGCCCAACAATCACGCTGGAGTTTAAACAGTCACCACTGCCTATTTTCAGTTTTCTTCCTGAGATGGTTGAGCACACATGTCGTATTCACCCACCGAGCGCTATTTGAACTAGATGAGGGTGGCCAGTTAGCTGGCCACCGATTCTTTTAATCACAACCATCTCATTGTTCACACAGTTCTTAAATTACATTCATGCGACAGAGGAACGAGGTTAGTCACGTACTTGGAAGTCGAATGTGGATGTTGTGAGGTGCTGTGGCCTTTCCTTCTGTTGCGTGCATTTGTTTCTGTGGTTGCATGATGGCTTGGTTGCTAATTCATGGCTATTTTTCTTGTGCAGGTATCCTCTGGCTAGATCTAAGCTGCAGGAGCCAGTTTCATCCTTCAGATTTGCACCTTCAAGCTGCTGATGCTGAATTTTTACAAGACAACGACTTGTTTCCTCCATAGCTCCCAAATGATAGACCGGATCGATCTGAAATTTTTTGAGCATGTTTCTATCATCATTATGCCCCTCCCATAGAAACATTGTGATCAATGGATGCACGGATTTCGAGAAAAATGGAAAATGGTTGAAGATTACAGAGGTCAATTTCTCAGAAACCGTGCATCGGAATCAGCTGAAACTGTTTGGTAGGTTACTATCACCCATATGCATCTCCCCATGAAACATATTTTGAAATGGATGCATGGATATGGAGAAAATGCAAAAATGGCTAAAGGTGATGGAGGCTGATTTCTTGGAAACCATGCACCAGACTTGGCTGAAATTTCTCGAGCATGTTTCCATTATCCCTATACAACTCCCCATCTAATAGTTTTGCAAATGGATGCATGGTTTTCAAGTTAGGGAAAAACAAATTTCAGCACCATGTATTTTTGCTTCAAAGCATTATGCAATTTTTTTGCATGGTAAGAAAAATGAGCTTGGGCTATAATGTAGCCTTGGAATTGATGGGAGAGAGGTTTGAGGATTGTAGGAGGACTTATGAACCCTTTAGGAAGCTATCGTGTTCGCCAAACTGCCTTTTTGAAATTCATTTCTAGCTTCCTTTAATTTCTACAGGAACTTCCTGTAGAACACACAGTTTTTAGGAAATAAGCACAATGAGATGGAAAAAATAATGGAGAAGGGTGAGGGATGGAAATAGGAATGTGGCTGCAAGCCTAACAAACTATTTTTGACCTTCAGATGCCTTTCCTGTAGAAATACAGAACTTCCTGTAGAAAGCCCAGAACTTCCTATAGAAGGTGGAATCTCGACCTGAATGTGATCAAATCCTAGGAAAGGCAAGTGGCCATGGAGGGAGTGTCTGTACGGATGTCCTGTAGCCTGGTACAGACCCCTATCCTCATTTTGCGCGACTCTGCTTACCTGCAATGTATTCCTTGCAACCTGCAATTATTTTACAGAGATTGGGCCTGTTTTCTCTTTTTTTTTTTTTTGAAAACAACTAGGGCGCCTCATGGAGCTTTTCACCCTAATTGCCTGCCCGGGGCGCCTCAAAGGGAGGTTTTCACCCAGTGATCTTATTCTCTTCTTTCCAACCCATTGACCGCCTCATGGAGGTTTTCAATCAAGGAGTCAATCTGAGGCACCTTTGAGGAGGTTTTCACCTTAGATTTTTATTTTTCTCTTATTTTCATTTTTTTTTACCCTACCCTACTTGAAAAACAAAATCATTTTCAAGTATAATAATACCTCCCATGGAGCCATGTGCACATCGAGATTAGAGACAAAATGATGTGGAGGCTTGAATTGCATGCTTTGACAGCTATCTGGATTTCTGAGACCAAATGATTTGACTTTGAAGGGATCAAGCATAGCTGAGGAAGAGAGTACTGCTGCAACTTAGTGACCGTCTGAAACCATATCTCAATATAGCTCTAATATCCTTGGTCCTTTTGCTGATCTGGATCATTCTCCATATCTTATTCTTTCATGACCTTCACATCTTCCTCTTTTTGCTGAGTTTTCTCTTGAATACATAGAGGATTTGATGGTAACCATGAGGGAGCTCTCTCGGTCTCTGATTCTTATGTCTTCTCTTCATCTAGTGCAGCCCATGGTCCTTTGATATCCTCTTTTGAATCTTCTTTTGCTGGATGTCGTCCTTCAATGCTTTCAAGATAATCTCTTTTTTGCAATACTCTTCATGAGCTATGGTGAAGATCATTGAGCTGAAGAGGAGTCATTTGGACATGTTGTGCCTCATCTTTGGAATTGGGTTGAGCTATTCCAATGTGCGGGTTTGCAAATAGTGGTATGGGTAGTTGAGTGGGGGTGTATATTTGAGATGGATGCGGATGGGGTTGTGGTTAGGCAGGTGGTGGAGGCAAAGGAGTGGGAGGAGAGTTGTACTGGGGCCTCCACTCCTAATGAGGTGCATTCCATTGAGGCTGTGGCTGAGCGTAGGGGTGAAATGGATGAGCAGCTAGTTGAGCATGATATTGAGGAGTATACGACCAAGGAGGGGGTGTGGACCAGGAAGGATGAGCAGGGGGACCCCAAGAAGGCATGGAAGTGGCTTGATAGGGGTTATAATAGGTCTGGGATGTCCCTTGCATTCCCTGCTGGTAAGTTATGGGTCCATGTGGCCTCCTTTGATTCATATAATAGAGTGGTCCAGTGACTCCTTTGGCCCTCTGATATGCAGCTTTAAGCCCGGGCAAGGAAGGGCACTGATTCGTAGGATGGTCTCTTTCACAGACAAAACACACTTCTATGGAGTGCATTGGACATACGTTCCTAGGATGCTTTCTAGTGCACCTGGGACAAAAGATGGCTGAAGCCCTCTTGGCTTCCTCTTGCTTCCTTTGGATCTGCAAGGTATCCAGTTGCATGGCAAGAAACTGCCTCACCTCGCTCTTGAAATCTTCCATCTGATTTGAAAATTTGTTTTTGGATAAGGTACTGCTCCCAATGTTTCTGTTTGCAGCCATTTGCTCCAGAGGAATGTTTTCTTCTTCTTCTTCCCTTGAGGTTCTTCAAATATGTCGTGTTGTCCACCTAAGGGTTCTTTAATCACAACCATTGAAGAAGAGAGAAGGTTGGCTGTGTGAAGCAGTGGGGGTGTTGTGCAATCATTTTTCTGAATTATCTCTACTCCTACAAGGCATGAAAGGAAATCATTTTGGTTGATTTTTTTTTTTTTTTGTACCTACAAAACTGAAATAGGTTGAACTGCAACTAACTAAAATCTATCTTGCTGAAATGAAAATGCGGAATTGAAATGAAAGCAGGAAAGGACTAATCTATTTTGCTGAAATGAAATTGCAGGAATGAAATGCTAGGCTACGCTTGCAGAATTGAAATGCTAATCTACGCTTGCAGAATTGAAATTCTAATCTATGAAAGTAGGAAACGTCTAGTCTACTTTTGTGGAAATGAAATTGCAGAATGGAAATGAAATAAACTACTTAGCAAAAGGTTGTAGTAGAAAATAGAAGAAAATTAGCAATCACAAATACTCTGACGCTTCCCCGGCAACGGCGCCAAAAAGATGGTGGGCTCCAGTATTGCAGCAACTAGGACTCCTTTCTTTACTTTTATCAACCCAGTAGTTCGTAACAAACTTGGAAGCGACGGTGCTGTATGCACAAGTACTAGCTTTTGCAACGACTGTCACTTGGTCAGCTGGCACAAGTCTGCTATGAGCTTAAGGCAACTTCTATGAGCTCTTAGAAGAAGCTTTTTAACTGATGGATGAAAGCTAACTCAAAGAGGTTAATCTACTTGCAGAAAGAAACTAAAAAGTTGAAAGGAAATGCAAACCCTAGCAAACCCTAATTTTACCGACTAACCCTACTGATGCAAGAAAGAGGATGAAAGCTACTGAAAGAGATGCCATTGATTTCTAGGAAGGTAAAATGCATGTGACTAAGCTACTTCTACATTAAAATCTGGAATAAAACATCTTTTTGTATTTTTGAGTAAGTTGTCAGAATTATCATGCATGTGCTTTAACTGGTTTTTGACTGTGCAGAGGTGGATTGGCGAAAGGAAGTGCTTACAAGAGGTTGGGAAAGTTAGAAGAGGCCCTAAGGGGTCCCTAGCACCCTTCTAGAGAGTTTCACAGTGTTCAAATATTAAGAAACCGCTTTCGTGAGCTTCTACAGGAAGTTTGCAGGGGTTCTACAGGATGTTTTGTAATTTCTACAGGATGTTTCGAAAAGAGGATTTTGGAGGGTTGATGGAGAAAAAATGATGGGAAAGTGGAAATGGAGGTTGGATAAGGATGTTAAGGGGTCTAGGACCTCGTGAATGAGGCTAAGGAGTGATTGGATTTGTTCAAGGATGGAGGGAGAAATGATGCACAAGAATGTAGAAACTAAGGCAAAGTGAGAAAACATGGCAAATGAGAGGCAAGAATCTAAGTTAGAGGACGAAGGAGGTTGCGTGGATGGGGTAAGGATAGATGAGGAGGTATCACATGTACTCTGCACGTTATTTCCCAAAATTGATCAATAAAGGCTATGCAAACCAAAGATCTAACTACTTTAACCTAATTTGACCTAGAAACCGTAAGCATGATGCACAACAGTTTATTGGCAGCAAATCACGTAAATCAACTATGTATACCAAACAAGAATGGATCTGAGCATGTAATCACAACTGGTATCAACTTCTGCAAATGAGAATCTAACACTAATAATTGCATGATGAAGCAAAGACAATGTTTTTGGTGGCAGCAAGGACACCTTGGTCCCAACTCATGGTCCCACTGAGGGAGAGGTGAGATCAAAGGTGCTTGATAGCCTTTTTCTGAAGATCTTCTCTGTTATTAACCTATCAGATAAATCTGAACATGAAAATCCTTTTTAATCACCAAAAGCAACCTAAATAACAAAACAATATTTAAATCTAAATAGCAGATTTTATTCTAAGAATGCAACAAAAACACATAAAGGTAAAAAAAAGAGGTACTGGGCACTTGGGTTAGGCCCAACCCCAAGAGCTACAGCCTCCTGAGAAAGATTAGAGCCGGTGCAAAGCTGGACTCATCTTTATTTCTCAAGAAATAATAGTTACATCAAAAACTGTCTACAAGAAAAGGCTTGAAAATGTGCTGAAATGCGGAGCTAACTTACTGCCTAAAAAATGACTAAAGAAATGACTAAAATTGAACTGCCAACTAGCTAACTTCTGCCAACCCAAATGAGGCCTTAAGCCCTCTTATTTATACAAATTGAGGACCCCAACTGTCCTCCTAAACTTTAGGGACTCGGCTGCCAAAACTTGCAGTTAACAGCAACTTTACTAGCCCTTGCTCGGCTGCCCTTGTGATAATTGATGTGGTGGCCCTTGAACTCCGTGCTGATGGTGGAGAATTCGAGGTAAGGGCCCATAAATGAAGGGGACACCTTCTTGCGAATCCTCTCCCTTGTTCTTCCATGAATTTGGCTGCCAAGTGCTCATTAAAACCTTTGATTTTGTCTCAAAATTGACCAACCCAATTCACTCTATTAGCATAAATATAATCGAAAACATGCAATAAACTAATGAGAATGGTGGATTAAGTCCAATTAGGAGGCTGAATAAGCCCATATAATTACTCATTTCTGGGGCTCATCATGCATATGCCATGCATGCCAAAAATAACGAGGGAAACATATATGCAACTCAGTACTTGTAAGCAAATCCCACTGTAGCTGTTGATCCCGATGTCCTATTGCGCTTTCTTTCTCTTCCTTTGCCTTCTTGATCCAAAATCCAAGTATGCCACACTCTCCAAGAGTGCTCCAAGAAAACTATGAGTATCCAAGAGTATGAGAGAGAGAGAATAATGAGAGAGCTCCAAAACTGAACTGACAAAAGGTTACCAAATGATCCTCAAAAGCATTTTTATGAATGAGACCTCTATTTTCTTCATTTTCCATTATGTTCCTTTGTTTTACTCCCCATATGCAACCTGTGACCTTTCACCTACCTTTCTCCTAATTTCCATAATTTTCATAAATAAATGTGCCAAAACTGCCATTTTGCCTTTCCAAAGCCTTAGGCATTGCCGTTGCCAATTTTCGTAGCCATTAAACAATCACAAGTGATCCCCATCACTAGGATTTTTCCCAACATTCAACTTGGAATAAGTGTCCCATCAAATGTGGTTATTATTTTGCCTTTATTAACTTTGATTACATGGAATTTTCATGAGGGTTGTTAGAAACTGAAAAACTAATATTTAAGTCCTGGTCGTGTGGAGGAGGAGTCATGCATGCAACTGGAAAGGTCCAGTTGCTACCTTTAGCTTGTAAGCCAATGGCTATGGTCAAATTCAGCCTTCAGAGAGCATGCGACTATTATTCTGAAACCCTAGATGCTAGTCGCATGGAGGACGAGTTGTGTGTGCAACCGAGATATTTTGTCGCATGGATGAGTCAATTAGTGAGAAAATTTGGTCAAGTTCTTTTGGTGTCATGCCTACGATTGGGGCCCAAAACCCTAAAACAAAGCTGCAAGCTTTAGACCCTGCAATTTCATCTTCGAGCGAACCCATTCCTCCGCATACGTGCCTCAAACATGTGCGAGCCAAAGAAAGAAAATAAAAGAATGTCTCATGATGATGTCCAAATGAGGTAGAGGTCACTTGTATTTATAACCTTCCAAGGGTGTTCAATTTTATTTAGGGCTGACCTAATCAAATATGCACATGTCGGCTCATAATTCAAAAATATACTTTCCATTATCCAAATTAGATGATCTTTAGGTCGATTTTGGTCCTCTCAAAAAGAGGAATTCAATGAAATCATCATATCCATCAAATGAGATATCCTAAGTGGAATTTTACCATAGTTTCCTATTTTAATAGATAGTCCATTACCAAGAAGGCCTTGGCATTCCCATTGTAGAGTAAATATGCCCTGAATCGATTGGTCGTTGGGAAGAGTGAAATCGACAAAGAGGAGCAAATTTGATCAATGGAGAACCTTGAGGGCCCAAACAAAATCCAATGCCTAATATTAATATTATCACCAGAGGAGGAAAAAGACTAGAGCAGATAAGGATACCCCAAAACAACTTGCTATAATAAATCCTGCATCACCAAAACATTCCTACAATCTTAATTAGTAGAAAGAATACTATAAGGAGGCCGTTAAATTTTTTAAACAGTTGGTTTCTTCTTTTTCTCCTCACATAGAACAACAATATAAGGTGTAAATGAGGAGTCTTAGATTTTCTCGGGAGATTTCCCAGCCTGTTATGGAGTGGCTTAAATTATTTTTGCATATCATAAGTGATGAACAATTATATGGCTAGTTGCACAAAAGGCTTAAGGCAATTGGTAAAGATGAAGAATTTTTAGAAAGGCCTATTTCTGCTAATCTACATCAACGACACTTCAAATCTGTTCATCAGAACAAGAGAAGAATGGGAAGAGAATTATGTGTTGATGCTTAAATTCTAGGTTTTCAAATCAAAGGTTATATGTTGAATTTAGGCTACGATGTTAATATCTTGCCAAGGAAAACTTGAGAGGTGTCTGAACGACCCAAGTTAGTATTTTATCGTGTTTAGCTACGAATGGAAAATTAGTATTGTATTCTTCCAATCAGTCTTCTTGAAGACGTTGAAGTTGATATTGGAGGAGTGAATACATATGCAAACTTTGAGGTCATAGATATCATGGGCGATAAAGATCCTTACCTAGCCTTGTTAGGGATTGATTGGGTATTTGAAATTTTTTCTATTATTGACCTCAAGTGAGATACAATGACTTTTGAAGTAGATGGAGTCTATGTTATACATCCATTAGATCCATATCAAGTCCCAAGGTTTACAGAGCCTATAGATGATGTCGAAGAGCCTAATATTTTTGATAAGTTATATCAAATCACTACGGGAAAAAGAGAAGACTATATAAATCCTACAATGGACGAATCTATTAGTTGGAGTGTTCAGAACACAAAAGCTGGCTCAGAGGTTGAGTTGGATAATTGGAAACAAGGGGATAATGAGCTGCACCCTAGACGTTGTGTAACTATTTTCTGTGCCTGCTGGATTGGTATTTAAGTATGATATTTTCCTACTTTCAATGGTATAGGATCTTTTGTCAAATTTATTAAGGAAATTTATTTGAATATTTAAGAAGCACAAAAGATCCTTTTATTGGGTGTTGCTCTACAAGCAACCTCTACAAAATGGTGGGGAGCTCATCACAATCAGCTTCAAGACTGGGAATCAATCAAGTTTGCTATGCTATGATGATTTGTTGTTCCAATTAAATATTCATCTAAAATTCCTATATATGAATGTTATACCAATCCACAAAGAATATTTAGACTTGCAGCGTTATTTGGACAAAAATTGCTCTACCTGCCGAAATGTGGGTGCATCAATTTATTCACACACTAGGGACATTTTTGCAAGCTTGGTAAGGAAGAAATGAAGAGGCAGACAACATATTAGGAGGCATTAATAGTTCAATTTTGCAGTGATTTCTTATATTCATATGAATATGCAAGGATAACAAAGGTTCTGAAAGCCATTAAAAGAGTGTTGTTCCATACCAGAAAGCCTGTTGATGCGTGTAGTAGTTATGAATATTTCAAGCATTTATATGAATATGGACTCCATGAAGTCTTTTTTTGTGGAAAAGTTAATAAAGAGCCCGACGAAGATGATTTGGAGGAATTGAGGCATTATATTTTAAGGAATCTGAAGAGGAGCGAAATATAAAGGAAGATCTTGTAAAAGATGCTCTACATCTAAAGCCTTTGAAGTAGCAAAAACATAATATCAGAACTGAAGAAAAGCACAAGCTAGCTTCTATTGGTGGCTATGGGATGAGCAAACCACAAAGGAAAATTTGGATCTATTAAAAGAATATGAAGATATGTTTCTTGCATAAGTTTTAGAGGTCAAGGGAACCAAAGGAGATCTTGGAGAAATGAAGATTATCTTGAAGTCTAATGCAAGTAAAGTCAAAAATCGACCCAATTAATTAAATCCAAGGGTGAAAGAGAAGGTAAAGAAGGAAATTGATAATATGTTGGTTGCAGGTCTAATTCAAGATAAGAAGGATTCATACGACATTAGAGTTTGCGTAAACTATAGAAGTATTAATAATGCTTGTGTCCATGACCCGTTTCCTACTCCCTTGAGTGACGAATTGTTGGTCAATGTTGCAAGTAATGAAGCTTATTATTTTATAGATGGATTTTTTGGATATCATTAGGTTCACAACATAGAGGAGGATAAAATAAAAACTACTCTTACAATAGAATGGGGTTCATATGCTTACCATGTCATGCCATTTGGCCTTAAAAATGATCCAGTTGTCTTCTCTAGAATTGTTATTGTTGTTTTTAGAGATTATATTCATAAATTTCTTGAAGTACATATCAATGGTTGAATTGAGGCTTTTGTGATCCATAACATATATAGAAGATTTTTCGGCGTAAATCACATTTAGAAAAATCTTTGTCATCGGGTTTCGAACCAATTAGTGTGGTTCATCGTCAGGACAAGTTGACAAAGGTTCAAAACCCGTCAACAAAGGTTTTTCTAAATGTGATTTACGCCGAAAAATCTTATATATACATATCGATGATTGGACGATGTATAGTCTTTTGAACAATCATTCTAGCTTACTACGAGTAATGTTTGATCGTTGTCAACAGTTGTAGATTTAATTGAATTTGAAGAAACACATTTTTGTTGTACCCTTTGGTAACTTGCTCGGGCATATTGTTTGTAAGGAAGGTGTGTGTGTAGATCCAACCAAAGTTGTAGTAGTTTCAAATATTCTACCACCCACAAGTGTTAAATAGTTACAGTATACTTTGGGGCACACAGGATATTACCATAGGTTCATCCACAACTATGCCTTGATCACTGCACCGTTGGAGAAGTTGTTGAAGAATTTAATGTCGAATTTAACATGTTAAAAGAAAAAGTTTGTGAGTGCTCCAACTCTAGTTTATCCATATTGGAACAAGGAAGTCCATGTCCATATATACGCATCAGGTATTGCTTTGGGTGCTATTTTGGCACAGCCAAAAGAAGGTAACATTGATCACCCCAATTACTTTTCTAGCAGAAAATTCTCTAATATTGAGAATAATTATATGACCACTGAGAGAGAAGCTCTAACCATGATGTATTCTCTCCAGAAGTTGAAACATTATCTTTTTGGTGGTCCTTTTAATTTATTTACTGATCATTCTGCTTTAAAGCATTTGGTTAATAATGTAACAATGCTGGTCAAAATTCCATGTAATAAAGTTAATAAAGGAAAAATAATAACCAATGTCATGGGACATGTATTCCAAGCTGAATGGTAGGAAAAACATCCTTGTGTGAGTGTTTGGTTTATTATGGCTAAGGAAATTGGCAAAGGCAATGGAAAAGGCTTTGGAAAGACAAAATGACATTTTTGGCAATTTATTTATGAAAATAATGGAAATTAGGAAAAAAGGACGGTGAAAGGTCACAGGTTGCATGTGAGGAGGAAAATGAATGGGAATAATGGAAAATTGAAGAAAATAGAGGCCTCAATAATAAAAAGGCTTATGAGGATCAATTGGTACCTTTGGTTAGTTCAGGTTTGGAGCTCTCTCTCTATTCTTTCTCTCTCACACTCTTGGACACTTAGAGTTTTCTTGGAGAACTCTAGCATTGGACCAAGGAAAGAAAAGGAAGAACCAAGAAGGAAAAGGAAATCAAGGATCAAGAAAAGAAGAGAAAGATAAAGCATCTACAACGAGATTATTTGCAGGTATTGATTTGCATGTGTGATTTCCTTGCTAGATTTGACATGCATATGTGTACCTGGTTCTATTGTTATTATTTGCATGAGTTTTTCCAGGTGTGACAGTGATTTTCAACCTTGCCTTTCCATTTCAGGATAGCGATGGTGTGATGGGTTCTCTTGTATTTGGTTGAATAGGATTTTCGGATGGTTTCAAAACTAAGTGAGGTGGTCTCAGAAAGAAAGAACACAAGGCCTAGGAATCCCTAGACTGAAGAAGGTGGGATTGCAGTAAGTCCAGATTTTGTGTACCTCAGTGGCCCAAGGAATCCTCGTTCGATGAATGGAAAGTTATATGGTAAATCCTAGAGGCGTGTGCCCTTGATCAGGTCTAGGAATCCCTAACTGGTGAATGGCGGGATATATGGTAAAGCCTGGAGGGTGGAGTATTGATTAGGCCTAGGAATCCTTGACCATTGTATGGTGAGATATACAGTAAAGCCTAGTGACTAGGAGATAGGAAAATTCCTCACAATGTAGGTGGAAAAATTTGGTGCAATCCATGCTTGTTTATGGCCTAGTGATCCGGTGGGAATTGTGGTAAAGCCTGAGGAAACCTAGTTTGGTTTGGTTTTGAGTCCCACATTCATGCTTGGACTATGGCATGGGGGTGATTAGCTGAAAGAAAGATTTGGTTCATTCAATCTATGGTCAGGTGGTTCATGGAAGTCCCATACCTGGTTGGCTTTTGCATTCGTTAATAAGCTTTTTCTCCTTGGTATTTCATATGTAAATATATTGGATTATATGTGATTCTTATGGCTATTATATCCTTGTTATTTTTGTTAGTTATATGTTGGTTATGAGTATGTTTTATGATAGAATTGATGTATAAATCTCATCATGTTTTGATTTCCAAAAGAATGTACAATGAATATATGACGTAATATATGATATTGCAGTTATTGTGATAGATAAAGAATGCTTATTTGCGAATCTCAGATAAATTTGAGACTGCTATGCTTATATCTGTTGTTATGACTTATAGTTTACATATTGGTGACATGTTTGACGAAATTCCTATCATGGATAGTAGGGGTTCAATCAATTAATTGATTAAGTGTTTTAATTAGTACCTTTGTTCCAATGTCATTTATCATTTCATAGAAGTCGGGGTCACTGGCTCAGAACTAGCTAAAAAATTCCACAGTCGCTGGCATGCCTTGCTGTGGGAGAAATTGGAAGGCCTTGGTTGCATGCATGTCTTATCATGGGAGTAGTTGGGGGTCCAGATTAGTGAAATATCAAATTGTCTCAGGGGTTGGTCACCTGGAAGGGTTGGTTGGCTCTTAAAGGTTTTTTAGCATGTGTGCAAGATCAGAATGGTTTTCATTTGTCGATTCCACTTCCTTAACTGTACATGAGGAGTTGAATCACATCATAGTAGCCTATCCTCACATGTTTAGCCTAGCAGACCGGTTAACGTGGGTAAATGTGGGAGGAGGGTGTTACAAAGACTTCTTTTGGAAGGGAGGATATGCAAATGACTTTTGTTATTTCAGGAATTATAGTTTGAAGTTATTGTTAAACCATGCTGCTTTAATGTGGCCCCAAATCAACTTTCTCACTTTGATTCTGGTGAAGGAGGAGGGTTAATTGATGACCAATTTCCTGATGTAGACTTGTTCTGAATTGAAGTGGTACCAAAATATTTGGAGGATATTGCGCTATTTGTGGCAATTGGTGTTGGCACTATGATGCATATGTTGTACTTGATGGCAACCCACTTGTAGTAGAACAAGTATATGGCAACTAGATGAATCTACAGGACAGATCACATGTGACAGAATGATGGAACAAAGATGAATCTACAGGTCAAAGGTGATATAATGATGGAAGAGAATAATGATCAAAGGTTTGATACAGGGAGATTGTTAGTGTTTGTTGTCCTTGATATTTGATGAATGAACTAATTGATAAAAGTATAAATAGGATGTGACAAAATGCAGGGCAGTTCAGAGAAATCAGTTCAGAAGTGATGTATGAGGGCAAACCACATTATAATAGGTCAATTCAGAGGTAGCATGGCAATGGTACATAAGAATGGGATATTGGAACAAAGGACTACATATCAGAATCAAGAAGTTGAAGAAAAAGGATGTTTTTAGGTATGTTAAGTTGTATACGTGGCTTCATTGTACAAAAAGAGTGTATACATGTAGGTTCACTGTATAAAAGAGCGTATATGTATGCACACACTTTCAAAAGAGGAAAAGCGCATATGGGATGAAAAATTAAGGAAATTAAGGTGAAACAATACGATGTATAAATTCCCACTGTAGATTAATAGATTATGCAATATACTAAAACACAATACAAGATCTACTTCTACAACACTTTATGCAGAAGCTTAATCGAATATGAGCAAGATCAATTGAACACATATAACTGAGAATTGAGAAATCAACCACACATAACACAGAAGAAATAACCCGGGGAAAGCCTTAGCCTAAAACCCCAACTCTATATTATCATACAAGTCAAAATATAGTCTGGATTACAAAAGGAATCAACTCTCAAGCTATCTTGTTCTCTCTGCAATCCCTCTGCTACTCATAGATAGTCAAAGGCCTCTCTCAAACCTTCTCCTCTGCCCTCCAAGCCTCCTATTTCTTTGCGCAATTTTCCTTGGGGTCCGGTGTAGACACTTGTGTGAATTGGCCTCTTCACACACTCACTAACCTCTAATCCAACTGCGCAATCCTGAAGGAGATAAATCCTTCTTCATGGATGAGCTTCCTTTATAGGAAAAATCTATCCAACTGATAGTACACTGTCCCTCCTCTGATCTCAACTGGGTCTCTGTCTGAACTGACATGCATGAATTATTCATGAGAGAATATTCAGTTATCTGAAGTGCAACAGTTATATGCTAGCATGCATTAACTAACTAAACTTACTTAATTTAAACAAACTGTTTAAATCAAATATAATTGGACTTGACTCAGTTAACTGAGCCAACTAATTACTACTCAAATTAGAACTCATCCTTATCTCTTTAACTGATGGATAAATTCCTCAATTAATAGAGAAACTGTTGCATGTCCTCACATAGACTTCATGTTTGTTTTTTCACAACTAATTAACTCATCGTGAATTAATTAATTTATTTTCAAACAACTGTTAAGTTAAAATTCAAATTTTACTTCCTATTTTAGTCCAGGGACTGACTAAAATAGGAATCCATCCCGAACTGCTAAAAATAGCAATGCTATTTTTAGCACTTCCATTTTTCATTCCCTGTTGTTCAATCCAGCACTGGTATCTAAACTGCTATTTATAGCACTTCTATTGTTAGCATTTCTTATTGCCATTTTCAACATACTAAGGGTCAATACCATGGTATTAGCCCACAATATTGAGCGGGGTAATGGTTATTTGATCCCATCCAAGAATACCACAGGTTCTAAGTGTTGTTTTGGTCCGAGGTATTGAGAAAGGCTAAAACTATATAAGGATGAGAAGATCAAAGGGCTAAGTGCACAAGTAATGAATATCTTATGAATTGTTAGATCAAAAGAAATTATGCATGTTATGGGTTTCTGATGCTTTGCTTGATCTAGACTAAGTATGCACTTGAGTGTTTGATGATGGATGAGATCTAATGATGGATCAGGATCATAATGACTTATCATTATGAGATCTGATAATGGATAGGTTAGATATGAGTGCTAACAAATGTTTTGTGCTTTAAATGCTATGATAGGGGTATATCTGAAGACTGGAATAGCGACGAAGTTATAAGTTTTTATCTGCAGATATGTACATTGGTTCGCCTTGGTGAAGGCACGTATACAAGTTGGTCCAACACTTCCAAGTAGCGTATGCAAAAGAAAAGCCTATTGTCAGAGATGACTGATCTATCTGATCAGTGCTACTATTTTATTACTGTCTATCAATGATGTATTCTTAGATATGAAAGTAGAACTGAATGCATAAGGATATTGAGTCTGATTGATTGATTTATTGAGTAAGAAGTGTGATCTTTGCTTCTACCTGTCTAGAACTCTGTAATTTGATAGTAGATCTTCAAAATGTCATTGGTTGGTACAATTTTGATTCAGAAGTTTTATGAGTTAGTAGTTTTAGATGTATATGCAAGTTGGGTTAAAGGAAGTAGTGTATACACGCAGGTTGACTTCTTTGAAGCAACGTATAAATTCTGACACATGATTTTTGAGGTTGCAGTTGGTTCTGGTTGTTGATGCAGTGTTATGGGTTTAGATATGTGTACTGGTTACAATGATCTGTCTGTTCTAGTTGATTGTTTGAATTTTGATTAACTAACGATGATTGGGTTTTGAGTGAATGGTTGATTCAGTTGTGTCAGAGGTTCAGTGATTGTTTGATTCAATGTGTGAGAGGTTACAGTGATTGATTGATTCAGTTGTGGTTGATTAAGAGATTGATGATTGGGTTTCAGTGATTGGTTAATGCACATGTCTCTGATGATTGTATTGCAACAATGATTGTTTTTGAGCTTCAATGTTACTAATGGGTCCAGTATGAAAATTTGATGAAATGTGGCCTTCATAGTGTGTTGTTTTGTACCAAGAGTATCCAGTATAAAAATCTAAGAAACATGGTCCCTCGAGGATACTGAGGGTTGGAGCCTTCAATGAGGAAGTCAAAGCTTCCTACCAGTAGTGGTTGGTGATTAGATTAAGGGGTTGGAGCTCCCTTCCAGTAGCAGCGAGAAAACGAGTGAAGGTTGTAGCCTTCTCCAGGCCGACGCCTACGTATTAGTAAACATATCGGCTATTACAAGAGCTAGGGGGTTGTAGCTCCCTTCCAGTAGAAGCTAGAGAATGAGAGAAGGTTGTAGCCTTCTGCAGGTAGGTGCTTGCGTACTCGTATGAGTCTGCACCAGTACAAGATTGTAAATAGATTATTCTTTATATTAAAAGAAGACAGAGACAACAACAGTAGGTGGTTTCTATCCTGCATTGGGTTTCCACCTTAAATCTTAGTGTTCATATGTGTTTCTTATATGTGATGGTTTATTTTGTTATTACTGCACATGGTTACCATTTAATGTTTTTTTTTTTTTTTGTTAACAGAGGAATCGACAACTGGAGCAGCCTCGCAACTAGCGTTACATGAAGTTGATTCTGACCGCTACCACTATAACCCCTGGGAAACTGCGCCAGCCCCTCTCCACAGCTCTAGGTTAGTCTGGGGGAATTGAACTCGTGACCTTCAGTACAGAGCCCACCTTTCTAATGAACTTCACCGCATTGTGATTACCAACTCGCCTAGCCCCATGGGGCTTACTGTTTAATGTTTAATAAAGTACTGATGCACTTATTAAAAAATCAACATATGATGAATTAACTGAATCACAAGTTCTCTGGATATACGATGGTTTCCTTACGAACAGTTGCGCGCACAAGCGAGTTACCCTCACTGAAGTAGCATATATAAATCTGATTATGGAAATGAAAAAGTTAGTGATTTGTAAATATTAATTCAACCCCCCCTCTCAGTATTATTCCCAACGATTGGTATCAGAGCGGGTCCTTTTGCAGAAGCTTGATTGCTTGAAGCCGTAGAAACAATGGGAAAGATGCTAAAGAAGAAAGCACCTTAGAAGAGGAAGAAACCTCAAAGGAATAGTAACAGCAGGAGAGGAAATTGGCTATTATGTGGAAGAAACTCTTCAGATTTAGAATCACCTCAAAATGAAGATGAACAAGCAAAAGAATTATCATGTACAAATTTGTTTTCATCTAGTGATACATTTCTCTGTTCATTTGAAGATAATGAATGTGACAATGAAACAACTAAATTTTCTCTTATGGGTGAAAGAGAAAGAAATCAAATAGAGGCAAAATTTAAAAAGCTCAAAGACACAATTAGAGATCAAAAAGATCTAATTGATAAAAGGGAATGTGCCTACTATGGAGAAGTTACCAGGTTAAAAGCTCAGTTGGAGGAAGGAAACAAAATAAGGAAGTAGTACAAAGGAAAAGGAATACTAATGTCAAAGGATGCAGGATGAAGTGACATCATTGAGAAATGAAGTAAATGAAAAGGATACAACAATCAAGAAACTTATAGAAATATCCAGGTACTATAAAAGTCTTGAAGCTGAGATGGTCTCTCTAAAGGAAGATCTTAAAAATTCAAATAAGCAGAATGAAGAACTACCTCAAGCAAATGAAGAACAAGAAAATGATATTCTCAAATTAAAACAACAAGTGGTAGAAGGAAGAAAAGCTGAAGAAATCATGAAAAATAAGTATCTTGAAAAGGAAGAGCAATATCAGGTTGAGTTAAATATCCTAAAAGGTAAATTAGAAGAAAAGGATAAACTTTTACGATTTCAAGATAGTACTAAGATTTTCGATGATATTCTTAGTAGTCAAAGGTCTTCTGCTATCAAATCTGGTCTTGGTTTTCATGAAACTGTTAAAGGTGAATCTAGCTGACAAACTGAAGCAAGGAACTCTAGTGCAAAATCTGGAATGCTCAACAAAGAGATAAGAGGTCAACCCAATCAACAACCAAGGAAAGAAAGTCTTCAATGAAAATCATTTACTCCTAACTATGGAAGTGATAATCAGTTCTTTCCTTTGATGAATAATGTTGAATGTTTTATATGTCATAGTTTTGGACATGTTGCAGCCAGATGCAAAAGTACAATGGTTCAAGCTAATAACTGTCACACAGAAAGATCATCAGCTTCTAGATACTTTAAGGGATATTGTTTTTCTTGCAATATGTTTGGTCACAAAGCCATTGACTACTATAGAGTATGAAACATATAAGATGTTATTCTTGTAACAAGTTTGGGCATATAGCAAAAGAATGTAGGAGCAAATTTCGGCTAACATACCAAAAGGAGAAAACATCATCACACTCCAAGGTATGGAAGAAGAAGGAATTACAGTCAGAAAAACGTGGCATAACTTAGTATACAAACAAAACAGAGTCATGAGGAACTAAAAGTATGAAATTTCAATGTTATAGTTCTCATACGCAGTTGTTATGAATACAAGTCACGTATATACGCGAGTTAGAAGCTACACAGTCACGTATATGTTGGTTTGATGTAGAAGTAGTAAGACAAACTCAGGAAAAAGGGTCTGATATGGTTTAGTCAATTATCAATTATCATTTCTGTTCTGATTAATGATGATTACAGTCTGTTGATGATATGTAGAAGTGACTTTGACCCTCACAAGTTGTTGATGACTTGATGTATAACTAGTTGATGATGATGTCTTGATGATCCTTACTGATATATGTATTGATAAGATCTTACAGTGAATAATTGGCACAAGTTCAGGGGGAGAATATGCTATGCTTCTAATAATGCATTTTTGGCATTGTGTTTAGAAGTCTTTTGTACTTATGTTGTTGAAGTGTTTAAATGATACATCATGCTATGCTGCAGTCATGAGTTTCCTATGATGAAATATCAGATGATACTTATATTGGTTGAGCCACATAGTTTTTATTCAAATCATATTTATGGATGATTACAGATGACCCTTCTGATGATGCATACAGTACATATGGTACGTTGCTTACATGGTGATCTTCATAAGGACAAGGAGAAGAACAAATCTTGAGTACACAAGTTCATTATTTGATAAGTTTCATTTCTTTTATGCTGCTGTCATCATGCCTCCAAAGATACATAAACTTCATATGGTTCAGTTGTGGATGAGGATTCCTATAGTTCTTGGCTCTCACATGGTTGAGGATTGTTACTATTGATGGTATCAAGAAAGCTTGAAAAATGACTATGAGCTCATGGTTTGCTAGATACATATTGCTATCTCTTGACACATTATGTTGGATACATGGATGATTACTTAAGTTGTATATTGATGAATATTGTTGGTTGGCCAAGAGAATTGTGTTATTGCAGGTCTCATGAAGACATAGCTATTTGAAGACATGGACATTCGGAGACATGGCTTACTTAGTCACGTAATGATGATGACTTCTTCTTTATGATGATAGGTTTGGTACTCACATATGTTGATTATCATGGTTGATGCTTATCAGATGTGGGATGTTCCCTAGTGATGATACATGGTTGATATATTGAGGGTTCTTTTGGAAAGATCATGCAATTCTTGATGATGATGTTATGATCAGAGATGATGACTATGGTGTTTTCACATACATATTATATGATTTGAATGATTTTGTGTTACTGCTTGGAGATATGACATATGCTTAGTTGATTCATGGAAGGTTATGATGAGGCTCTTTTTACTAAGGAAACAGAGCAAGTTGATCTTGATGAGATCAAGAGGATGAGTTGATATCTATATGCGGCATACTTTGTCACAGGTTGATGATATTTACATTGTCATATCTTGGGAACTAATGGTGGACACATACAGGTTGCTAGTTTGGATGTTGCTGACAAATCCTTATGGTGCAAATCATATATGGTGTATGATAGTTGCTAATGACTATCATGGTCTTGTTTAGATCTTTGGTCCTTGTTATAAATGTCATATATATCATTTGATGTGAAGGTCATGTAAATACCTATGATGTAATAATTATCATATTTAGTCATGTATGGACTTTTCAAATCATTTCAAATATGTAATCCCACTTGGTTGAGTGGCTGAGTCATTTGGTATATCCCCACTTGGTTGGGAGATCGATGTATGTATGAGTCATTGATGATAGGAAGGTCATACTCACATAGTTGAGTTATATATTCATGTTATTCTTTTGGAAAAAAAAATTTGCAGATTCTGCATGTGCTCAGGGGGAGCATGGATATAGTGCATCTGAGCATGTACAAAGGGGGAGTTTAATTAGAGAATTCAACATGTGCCTAGGGGGAGCATGATCAATGTTCATATTCAACTGTTCATATATGGAAGTATTCATTTAACATTGGTCAATCAACCCTTTTCCCTTGATGTCAAAAGGGGAGAGTAGCTTGGTGTTTGGAGAGTAGCTTGATGTTTAGAACAACTTGGTGTTATTTACAGGTCATGGTGACCAAACACCAAAGTAGTTTCCATC
This sequence comes from Pinus taeda, assembly GCA_000404065.3. Classification (NCBI taxonomy): domain Eukaryota; kingdom Viridiplantae; phylum Streptophyta; class Pinopsida; order Pinales; family Pinaceae; genus Pinus; species Pinus taeda. The sequence goes on along the minus strand of APFE030946442.1, from coordinate 8,712 downwards.
AAGTCCAAAGGGGGAGATCGTTGGCACTATGATGCATGTGTTGTACTTGATGGAAACCCACTTCTAGCAGAACAAGTATATGGCAACTAGATGAATCTACATGATAGATCAGAGGTGACAAAATGATGGAACAAAGATGAATCTACAGGTCAGAGGTGACAGAATGATGGAAGAGAATAATGGTAGAAGGTTTGATACATAGATATGGTTAGTGTTTGTTGTCCTTGATATTTGATGAATGAACTAATTGATAAAAGTATAAATAAGATGTGACAAAATGCAGGGCAATTCAAAGAAATCAGTTCAGAAGTGATGTATGATGGAAAATCACATTATAACAGGTCAATTCAGAGGTAACAGGGAAATGGTACAAAAGAATAGGATATTGGAAAAAATGACTATATATTAGAATCAAGAAGTTGAAGAAAAAGGATGTTTTCAGGTATGTTAAGTTGTATACGTAGGTTCACTATATTGATGGATTAGGATCATAATGACTTATCATTATGAGATCTGATAATGGATAGGCTAGATCTGAGTGCTAAGAAATGTTTTTGTGCTTTAAATGCTATGATATGGGTATATCTAAAGACTAGAATAGCTGCAAAGTTATAAATTTTTATCTGTAGATGTGTACATTGGTTCACCTTGGTGAAGGCATGTATACACACTGGTTCGGAACTTCCAAGTAGCGTATGCAAAAGAAAAGCCTATTGTTCAAAGATGACTGATATATCTGATCACTGCTACTATTTTACTGCTGTCTATCAATTATGTATTCTTAGATATGAAAGTAGAACTGAATGCATAAGGAGTTTGAGTCCGGTTAATTGATTGATTGAGTAAGAAGGGTGATATTTGCTTCTATCTATCTAGAAACCTATAATTTGATAGTAGATCTTCAGAATGTCATCGATTGGTACAATTTTGATTCAAAAGTTTTATGATTCAGTATTTTTAGAGTATACACAAGTTGGGTTAAAGGAAGTAACATATACACGCAAGTTGACTTCATTGAAGCAATGTATACATTCCAACGCATGATTTTTGAGGGTGCAATTGGTTCTGGTTGTTGATGCAGTGTTATGGGTTCATATCTGTGTATTGGTTACAGTGATATGTCCGTTCCAGTTGATTGGTTGAATTTTGATTAAGTAACGGTGATTGGGTTTTGAGTGAATGGTTGATTCAGTTGTGTCAGAGGTTCAATGATTGCTTGATTCAGTGTGTCAGAGGTTTCAGTGGTTGATTGATTCAGTTGTGGTTGATTCAGAGATTGATGATTAGGTTTCAGTGATTGGTTGATGCAGATGTATCTGATGATTGTTTTTGAGCTTCAATGTTACTGATGGGTCCAATATGAAAATTTGATGAAACATGACCTTCATAGTGTGTTGTTGTGTACCAGGAGTATCTAGTTTGAAAATTTATGAAACGTGGTCCCTCGAGGATACTGAGGGTTGGAGCCTTCAGTGAGGAAGTCTAAGATTCCCGCCAGTAGTGGTTGGTGATTAGATTAGGGGGTTGGAGCTCCCGTCTAGTAGCAGCTGGAAAACGAGTGAAGGTTGTAGCCTTCTCTAGGCTGACACCTATGTACTAGTAAACATATCGACTATTACAAGAGCTAGGGGGTTGTAGCTCCCTTCCAGTAGAAGTTGTAGAACAAGAGAATGTTGTAGCCTTCTGCAAGTGGGTGCCTGCATATTGGTATGAGTCTACACTAGTACAAGATTGTAAATATATTATTATTTATATTAAAATAAGACATAGACAACAACAACAGGTGGTTTTTGTCCCGCATTGGGTTTCCACCTTAAATCTTGGTGTTCATGTGTGTTGCTTATGTGTGATTGTTTATTATGTTATTAATGCACATGGTTACTATTTAATGTTTAATAAAGTACTGAAGATCTAATTAAAATATCAACATATGATGAATTAACTGAATCACAATTTCTCTGGATATACGTTGGTTTCCTTAAGAATAGTTGCGTGTACGCACAAGTTATCTTCACTGAAGTAGTGTATATAAATATGATTATGGAAATGAAAAAGTTAATGATTTGAAAATATTGATTCACCCCCCCCCCCCCCCCCCCCCCCCCAGTATTATTCCCAACAACTGGTAAGTGCCTGGAAAACTATACAATGACTCAAAGGAAGCATATGGTGGTACATGTTGCAGACTATCATCTAATTGCAAGTCAGTTGTATAAAACGGGGCTTCATCATATTCTGCGTTGATGCATTTAGATCGTGAAAGTAATTTTTTTTTATGGGAGTGTCATTGTTAAGTTGCGAGTGACCATGTTGGGGAAATTTGCATCTTTGTCGAACACCATACAAAGTCTTTTGGTCAAAGGCCAGTGATGTCAACCTGTTGCTGGAAGTGAGAAATTTTCCTTTGATATATGCAAGTTTCAAGGTACTGGATGGGTGTTTCTAAGTCAACTTCTTGGATAATGTGCTGATGGTGACAAGAAGCGACTTGTCGCATGAGGGCCTTGATGTATCCCACATCAACGACACGAAACGAGTGTAATGATTTTGAAGATGTAATGTGACTAACGACACAAGGTTAAGGAATGTCGGTCATGAAAATGAAGGTTTATGAGTATTACAAAGTATGAAGTTTTACTGAGTGACTTCTCTTGAACATGTCGGTAATGCTGAATGAATTGGCAGCATTGACCCAAAACCAAAGTGATGGATGGCGTGACAGACCATAGGTATGATAACCATCAAGCAGATAACCCAACCCAAATAGTCACAGAGATCAAGTGAAAGTGTCGTGTTCAAGAGTGACTTGCTACCATAAAGTGATTTATCCCTTTTCCCATTTTCCCTAGTCATTTCTGACCAGTACCTCTTTATTTTTTAACAAACTTGAGGAGGATAACATATGCTTGTAGTATAATTCCACCCTTCGGGTGAATCCATCGCTATGTGATGTTTTAACGAGCCTAGCGAAGATGAAACTCGGTCTTGTCATGATGGACAAGTTTGTCACTATTTGATGTTTTAACGAGTTTAACAACAATGAGAACTCGGTCCTATTCATGTTTAGAGAGTTTGAAAAGGGACAAAAAGAGAACTCCACAAGTTCTTTTTCATAAATTTGTCTCTCAAGTCCGAAAAAGCATAAAATAATACAAGAGAGAACCTATTAACCATGTTTGATCAACGTATTCCTTTTTCGTAAGTAATCTATCTCAGTCCGGAAAAGGGTTAAACTTATACTGAGTAGATGTCATTTCCAATCTCTTTACGAGATGAAACGGACAAGCGCTTGACAATCTTTTCATATTTTGAGAGTTTGAAAATAGCTTAAAGAGGACTCCATTTAGAAGAACGAGTGGTGTCTAGGATAGCAATTGGTTTTGGTGATGTTGGAACTTCTCAAAACATGTTGATTTATGTGAAGAGGCTAGCTAATAATACTAATCATTGCAACTTTTTCTCAAAAAGGGTAAAACAACCAAGTGAAAGTGTATGATCAGCGAAGCAGATAGTGACGATGGAAGGAGAAAATCCAAGGCTCATCTGACAGAAGAGGCTGATAGAATGACAATCACAAGGGTTAAAATGGAGATGGGTTCATTTTTACACAAGCTTGAACCATAGGGAACTATGCTTGGATTCAGTTTCATGTTTACACAAGCTTGAAACGAAAAACTATGCTTGGATTCAGTTTCATGTTTACACAAGCTTGAACAAGAAAAAACTATGTTTGGGATTGGTTTACATGCCCCCAGCATGATGACTCGATTCTAGGTGCATGCCCCCCAAGCTTAATTACATTCACCTAAGTAGACTACTCATGGCTATCAGGTGGATGAAATGAAGGTTCCTTTACGAGATCAAGTGAAAGACTTGATTGGGATTTCACGTGATCTAATCAAAGACTCAAATTGGAACTTTGTTCCACGGGACCTTGTTTCATTTTTTAATGAGCTTGACACAAGATAAGGAACTTTGCTCAAATTCCTTGTTTCATTTTTTAACAAGCTTGACACAAGACAAGGAACTATGCTCTGGGATCTGTTTTATTTTTTAATGAGGTTGACACAGTAAAAGAACTATCCTCATATTCCTTGTTTCATTTTTTAACAAGCTTGACACAAGACAAGGAACTATGCTCATACCCTTTGTTTCACTTTTTAACGAGGTTGACACAAGACCAGGAACTATCCTCATGATTCTTTCATCACGACCCATAAGAGGTCATGAATTCCAAGAGGTTCTCATCAGATGGAAGAACAATGCTCTAGAAGGGATGCATAGCAAGGAATCTGTTAGAGAGATTTGGTTCCAATGCCCCCAGTACATAATGCACAACATCACAGAATTGATCGTTAGTTGTAGGCATGGAATGGGTTGCCACATAATTGACCCGTGGTAGGGAAGATACCATTGGGACAAAAGGACCATTTAGGAAAGTTGGTTGACTCGAAGCCATATTTGGACTAGGAAATGAAAGCTGGTCAATGGTGACAATTTTGCCTTCTTGCGGGAAACACATCGCTCAAAAGAGTGTTGAAACAATAGCTCCCATGTCATAAACATAGTCACACCCAAGAAGTAAATTGTAATCTAAAGGGCTTGGGACTACTATCACATTGAGATAAACAATATTTTCTCCCAAAGTAATAGGAAACTGAGGAAGGATCCCTAATGGTTGACTGGTTCCTTTGTTAAAAGCCAACAGATTCTTGGTAACAGGCACAAGTGGCGATAAACCGAGCGCTTGCTAAGTAGTGGAGGAAAGGATACTCACAGATGCACATTCATCTATAGTAGTGCCAGATATAATCATATTATAAACCTGTACTATGATCTGGAAAGGCACATAAGAAGGAAGACGACATCTTGCCAGCCGATTCCAATCAAAGGAAGTGACCAGACTACTTGGAGGGGGTACCGTAAGAACGAGAGAATTACCCCCTTGAGTTACGAGAACGGGAGGAATTTCCTCCTGTCTTGATGGAACTTGAGGGTTGCCTCCAAGCTAATTGGAATCTGAAGAAACAAAAATAACCTAAGTGGTATCATACTCATTCTCTATGGGAAAGGTATGATTAGCTGAAGGTGAAATCCGGTCAACTGTTTCCTCGACTTGTGATTGGTCAGGTATAGACTCATGGGATTCACATTCAAAGAGAGTGGATTTGACCGACGATTGATTTGGGTCAGTCACTTCATCAACTAGTGAAGGATTAAGGGAGAGTCTCCTTTAACCAGATGGAAGTCGCTGCAGAGAAGCATGACGGTTATCCAATACTTTTTGGGCTTCATCCAGATAGGGACAAAGGTGAATGGGGTGATTCCCTTCGCATAACCTACAAAGAAACTTAAATTTACCCTTCTTTCCATGAACTTTTCCACCACTAGTTGATGGTGTGTCACCAGCATGATCTTGAAAAGTTGATGACACAGGATGATGTGAACGAGAAGACCATTCTTATAATATCTGAGGAATACCAGAACAATTTCAAAGAATATGGTCTCTCGTACAAAGTTTGCAAGGATATCAAAGTTTGTGAGGCTTATTAGATGGTTTCTCATCAAAAGTTGCATTCGAAGCAATGGTTCCTTGGTTTCCCCCCTGCTGAATTTTATTCTTCTTCTTCTTCTTCCCTTTCTTCTTCTTCTTACCCACCTAGTTACTAGTGTCAATACTTTCACTAGGCAAAGAGGAAGAAGGGGAGGAAGAAACAACTAACGAAGAAGGTAAAGGGTCAACTTTAGGATCAACTGGAGGTTTTTTTTGTCCATTTGTAGGAATATTCAGTTGCGGGGCCAAGGAAGTTGAGAACAACCATACTGACAAGCGGATGGTAAGTCCCGGAAGGGACAATGTAGCCATATAAGGAGCACTAATATTTCCGAAAGGAGGAAAAGGACTAGGATTCCCATCAAAAGGAATTCCTTGATCGGTGGACTCCAAAGTTGTTGCCATATGTTTCAACCTAAGATTAACTAAGGAGAAATGTGGAGGATGTTATTTGCAGTCAATTAATTTATTTTAATCAAAATAACATAACAAAACAAAAGAGGGATAATCTAGGCAAAAGGATTACCAAGCAACTGTGAGCTGCAATATACTGCCTCAATAAACCAAGGACTTAACATACATGCAGGAAATCTCCCTGAATGTTGTGTTCGGTGTATCATAGTATACAAGGTGATCGACTTGGTTACCTATGGATGGATATCAACCTAATGTAGTCCTCTAATATATACCCGAAAGTACGTAGAGGCCCAATCCATATTAGCGTTGTCTAATGCGAACCACACAATGAGAGCATTCCTTTATACTTTTCGTGCTATAACACCGCCCGATATACCTGAAAGTACATGGAAGAGCTATGATATACTTACGTACGTGGAATGAGGTATCACACTCGGAATGTATCACTGACCATTAGCAACAGCTGCTATGTTTAACGACTTTGGAACACGTCTCTAGCCTAGACCTCTAAATGTTATGTGTTAAGTTACAATGCTCCATTAGGTTAATTGAGATAACTTTTAAGTTGATCTTCTTAAGAATTTTCCTTTCAAGGCTCACCACGTGATGTCTTTGAAATTCCTAGAATGAAACTATGATGAGAAACATTCTTTTCATGTGATTTGAACAATGAAAACCTTAACTACAAGGGATAGAGCAATCAAAATGTTTAATCAAAGAGCATAGAGCACATCTGATGTAATTTCCCTATATTATTCCTACAAGCACACACAAACCTCTAGATGCATAATGCAAGTCTTTCTTTTCAATTCCCTTAATGTTTTGATTAAAAAAAGGAAACTACACATACAATCAATTACTACTTTTTGCAAGAAACGAAGACTTTACGACAGTTCCTTTTTTAAAGAAATGAAGACTTTACGACACTTCCTTTTCAGAAAAGATTAATCAACTATAAGCTAACTTTGACAATGGATTGATAATGATAAAGAAATCATTTAAGAAACAATAAACAATCAAGGCCAAAGTAGGGCTAGGAGGAGAAATACAACTTGATTTTAGAACCACAAGAATCATTGATCTTTCAACAAACAAAAACAAAAGCAACTTTGGAAAAATCAAACCAAAGGTGGGTTTTTTAGCCTAAGAGGAATTAGCGCAGGCCAAAGTGGGAGATAGTGCACTATCTCTAAGGTAGGGGCTGCTTTGCAATGCATTGTGTTAAGACCAACACTGCGCTAGTGCTAGAGAGTCAAATCAAGAGACATTCAAGCACAATTTTTGACTAAAAACACTTCAAAAAGATTGAAATAAGATCAATAAAGTCAAGAAAAGTATAATAGGGTGTAATATGATGAGGGTAAGCCACCAAGAATGACAGTCATTCCCCAGTATGATCACCAATTCATTATATGGAATTTGCATCTATAGATAAGCACATTTTCCCTAGGTGGGTGACTAAAACTAGAACAACAGAAAGAAAGTAGTTTAACCTTTTCTTATAGAATATAGATGAGATGGAGAAACTTAATTGTAGTATTTCGCTTCCTTGATCTATTTTGAATCGCTTTCGTTGCTCCCACTTGAACTAAATCCACTTAAAAGGTACCTGTATCAAGAGAAACAGAAACAAAAAACGATCAAAGCATACATGATCCATATACTACAAAACAATGGAATCGAAGACATTGAAACACATAATCATCATAGGTATGAACAATAATATGAGAAAAGGAATAAACTCTTTATTAATGTAGAAGGAAGAGTATCACCCAATATAGTTCGATCATGTGCCACTCCTCTAGCTTCAGTCCAACCCTCCCCAAATCAAAAGCACACCATTCCAACATCATAACATTGCTTGAATGAACTCAATTCTCAAACCAACAGAATTTCCTTACAAACATCAGATTCTAGCCCCTTTATCACTATGATGAGTGCTCAATTTTAAGGAAATGGAGGCGGTTTTGTCATAAATGAGGGTATTGAATGGCCTTCCAAACTTGGAGTTAGTTTCCATGGAGCAAGGGATGAAAGGATAGGAGGTTGATGGATCCTTAGCCTATCCAATTTCGAGCTCATAGGAGGAGATAAGAGATGGGATCCTTCTAGAATCATCTAAAATGAAGGAATATTCCCAGAACCCTATGTAAATTTCACTCAATCTCCATTAGTGCAGGTCAAAAAGGGCCTAAGTGCACTGCAGTGTAGGCCAGAATGGGCCTACCTGCTCTACAACGTAGTTACCCCTGACCAAGGCTGCGCTGGTGTCCCAAGGAGGCATTTAAGGAAGGCTTCAGGCCAGGAAACTTTCATAGAAGGAGGCATTCAATGAGTTGACTTGTCTAGGGCATGTAACAACTGAATTAGGGTTTGATGATCCCTAATTGTACTGATTTGAATATCGGGAGTGATGTGCCCAAATAGACTTGTAACAAGGTGGTTTTTGTCCCGCATTGTGTTTTCACCTTAAATCTTGGTGTTCATGTGTGTTGCTTATGTGTGATGGTTTATTATGTTATTACTGGAAATGGTTATTGTTTAATGTTTAATAAAGTACTGATGCACTAATTAAAAGATCAACATATGATGAATTAACTGAATCACAAGTTCTCTGGATATACGTTGGTTTCCTTAAGAACAATTGCATGCACACACAAGTTACCTTCACTGAAGTAGTGTATATAATATGATTATGGAAATGCAAAAGTTAGTGATTTGTAAATACTAATTCACCCCCC
>APFE030946438.1:2727-22165 GCA_000404065.3 Pinus taeda | reverse complement strand
CGTCGATTTAAGGAAGCTGCACGATGGGTTAAAGGACAGTGAGAAATGGTGTCCCGATATGCAACCTCCGCCGTTTGATTAAAGCATTCTCTCTCCACCGTTCGATTGAAGGAAAGTACACGGGGTTTGGTAAAACTAAATTAAATACGTGGAGTAAAGTTTTGCCCATACCCTAAGTTAAATTTTATGACATGTTTTTGGTAAAGTGCTTAAATGTTTTACGGCCCGTAATAGTTATGGCATACGGAAGTATGGGCGAAAATGTAAGGTAAGTTTTATTTTATTATTTCTTTTTAATATATGTTTTAAAAAAGCGTTGACCCATTTTTGTTATGCGAAAAACAAAAACGCACGGGGATTAAAAATGTAATGTAATATGTTATTGTATGGGTAGTTTTTAGTGTGAGGCGCAACAAGTAAAAACAGGGGGTCCGCAGCACCCGTAAAGAACCAGAGATTAATTTTGTATTACAGGGGAGGAATGCACAGAAGTGCAAAAATATTTTGATCTGTAATGTAAAAGGTTGTTTTATGCAGCAGGGTAAATTTTGTTTTGTAATGTAAGAAATGTGAAGATTGCACAGCAGTGCAGGAGGAGAAGTAAATGAAAACCAGTGGGTTGTTTTGCTTTCAAATCCATGAGTTGTTTCACACAAGTGAAAAGGTAAATCTGTAACTCCCTGTAAGTTTTGTTTTCACACAGCAGTGAATGTAAATGAAATATTTACACAGTGGTGTAAAATTTCATAGGAGGCAGAGTAACTTATGTAAAAATGTTTTGGTGAATCCCTCTAAGTGAAAGAGGATGAATATGTAAATGTTTTTGTTTAATGAATGGAAATTTTATGGTGGTGAAATACTCTGTCCTGTGTAATTATTTTAAAAAGACTTCTCTGTGTAAAAGATCTTGGAGCAAAGGAAACAGAGCATAGCCTCTGTGTTTTATATTTTGATGGTTTTGGTATTTTCCCATCTCCCAAACATAGAAGCAAAAAAAAATACCCAACATTTTCAGCGGTTGGCACTGGCAATTTATATGAATTTTCTTGTACGAATGGCAGTGCCAAGAAATCAGATAAGTCACAGGCAAAAGAAACAGATATGTTTCCGGTGCCCAAGCAGGGTTTAGATGAAGGCGAAGACCACACGTTGGGGTTGGGGTCGGACAAGCATTGGATACGTAGGTTTAGATATTGGAAACCAGCGCTGGTTGTCGCCTCTGGTTTAGAAACCCAAAACTCATCAAGGCCTGAAACTTGAACTTGTGAGTGCGTTGAAGGGTTAGAGATGGACCTGCCAATTTCCAAGGATCCTTAACATGGGCGTTTAATATATGATAGCTCGAGAATATATTTTTAAATTACTCTTAAAGTATAATTCTAGAATCAAATGGTAAAAATAATAGCTCACTTTTTTATTAAAGTAAATTAGAAAATAAAATTACTTTTCCAAAACTAGAATTGCTTTTCGAAAATAACTTTTTCAAATTTATCTTGAAGTACTTCTAGCATGTTCAATGTCCGGAGATTCCTATCAACATGGAGCATTTCCCTTCCTGAAGGATACATGCTTCAAGATCCATAAAGAAAAGGTATATAAAGGTTGCACACTTACAAATATGTCGGAAACCTTAAAAAAATAAAAAGCTGAATATTTCTTTTTTATTCATTTTCAATTACAATTTGTAAAATGTTGCAATTTACTTTAATTAGCATATATCATAAGACAACTACAAATTAAAAATAGTAAAAATATATAAAAAATAGTTTTGGGACTTGTGTACATATAAATGGATCAAATCTCATTTTCATGTTTTTCAAATTTTAAAATCAAAAAATCTTAGTTCAAGTGGTGTGGATAATTCTTTTCTCTAGTTATGTGAATTGGAGTCTCTAAAAACATGTCGTACTTGGCATGTTTGTGGAATTTATGAAATAGTTGTACTTGGCGTAATAGTGGCAGCCAAAATTACTGATTCTCTAGATCTTCTTAAAACTAAATCTAAAATTCAAGTCTCTAAAAACATGTCATAATTAACCCATTTATAAAATTTATAAAATAATTATACTTAGTATAATAATAATACATTTTTTTAAAGTTATTAATACTTTATAAATTCTTGAGACTAAAATTAATTTAACTAATAATATCATAAAAATCCAAACCATTTTCCTGCCCGTAAACAAATTCATCCCAATAAAAACACGAGGGTCCCAAAATCATCTAATATAAAGTTGAATGTAAATGCTTATTATTTTAATTAAAAACTATCAAACATGCTTATTATTTTAATTAAAAACTATCACACATGGTCTCTTTGAACTATTCAACAAAACTCATGAATTATTCACCGAATGCATTCCAGAAGTAAATGCAATGTGTCAAAGTTATCTACTCAGCATATACTACATCATTTAGAACTTTACTACTTACATTCTTAGGTGGTATCCACATAAAACTTCATGAATGTCAACTCTTGTAATCCACCCTCTTCAATTATCTGAACTGAAATAATGGACAATTCAATGCATACAATACCACTAAGGTTTATACGAGTCATCTAAAACAAATTCCATACGTCAAGCATGACATATCTTTTGAATTAACCGCTATCTTAGCCTCAAGCATGACATATCTTTTCAATTAACAGCTATTTTAGCCTCAGAGATAGTTATGCTTCTTCTATTCTTTGTGTCTTTCAATTTCTTTTACCGACCTTTTCACTATAGGATTTGACAGTACTTTGAGCAGCTTTGCTATTGCCAAAAACTAGTTGAGAATGGTTGACTCAAACTCACGGGACAGGCATAAGTTATGATTCACATATCCAACACCTAATTTACACATAAGAAAACTCTTCTTTTGGAAATGTAGGGTAAAGACAAAATGTCCAATCAAAAATTAGAACTTCGAATGAAATGACCATAGAGAAGGATTCAAGGATCAACATTTTGTAGCTTTAAAGTAATTACATTGTTAAAATCATTAAATTATAATCCCAAAAATATCATTAAAAGAAGACGCAAATAGGATGTGAAAAGATACCCTATTGGTTCATTTGTTGAAATTTACATCAAAAGGAATACATGAATACCTTTCACTATCTTTGTGAAAAGATACCCTATTGGTTCATTTGTTACATCCAAAGGAAGACATGAATACCTTTCACTATTTTTTTTAAATGGATGTAAATGTTTTTTTCATTAAAAATTAGTAATGTTTCTTAAAAGTGTAATGGTATATTAAAAGAATAGAATATTTGGGAAGATTATTTTACCAAGAATAGAGTTTATGGTTGAATATATAGAGCTCATGGTTAAATGTATAAGGGGCGCCAAATTCTCAAATAAAATTGGTAATTAAAATATAAATTATTAGTTATTAAAGATCACACATTATTGTGACAAAAAAAAATGCACTGAATAAGATTAGTTACAATTAAACATTATCACACTAATTCTCAACCATTTAAATTATAATTAATTTATAAAATATCATTTTCTATTTAGAAAATTAAAATTATTCAATAAATTCTTATAATGAAAATTAAATAGTTTGATATCTTTATAATAATATAATTTTAAAAAATAAGAGTATTTTCCTTCACATTTGTTAAAATTATATAATGAGTCATCAATTTCACTCAATTTAATTAAAAAAAAGGTTAAATAACTTTTTTTTTGATAAGTAAGACATGAACCTTCTATTGATCTGAATAAATTAACCAATTTACATAGAGCCCCAGACAGCACGGGCGACACAACCAACAAAAACAGCTAACAGCTGCCAGACAAGTCAAGACGATAAACTGACCCTCCTGCAACCTAAGTAGATCCTGAACAAAATGAGGACGAAGCCCTTAGATAACCGACAAAATTAACATAGTGTCGATTAGTACAAGCCCCGACTTAGCCACCAATAAGCAATAAGACCGAACAATCCAAGTTGTTGAAGTTAGAGCCTCGATCCGACGACCATCCTAGATATCACGTGGACAAGAGGCAAGGGGGTTAACTGCATGATGAGAGCAGTTTTCTCCCACCTCTCGATGCCATGTGTAGCCTTCTGTACGGAATCACGAGCAATTGCTCCAAAACTCGATACCACCCGCGTCCTGCGCAATAAACCACTTGTGGTTATTGGGTTTTGTGGAACCCACCTTAGTGTCGCTCAGAAACCCATTAGGCAAATACGATATGTGATCATGGTCTTGAGGGGTGTCGGGTCCCTAGATGATCCCACTAAGGGCCATGTGGCTCCTAGTGGACCTACCCAATATCTTATCAAGATGGTGTCCACCTGAATAAGTTGAGTCTTGAACCTTTAAGTGAATAGCACGATTTATCTCAACTGTTGAAAAAATCACCCCTATCCAATGCCCCACAAAGATATTGTGTGTGATAAGAGCATTTTTCAAACTTATCTCTATGCCACGTGTCATCTCTTGAATGAAAATGCACGGTTCTTCCACTAAGCCAGAAACTAGATGAAGCCCTTGGGAGTTGCCAACAAAACCCGTTGAGCCAAGAGAGTCTTAGCCTTCCAATCTGTGTTATCACTCACCTTGAAACCTTCCTCTATCATTCTAATGCCCAGGGAAATGAGACGAGAGTTTAAGAGCAGAGACCGATGACAAAATGGGCACTGTCTTGCCCATCTCTGTTTCCAGTATCGGCACTGCTCAAACATGAATCCTAGTCTACATTTGCTGGAGTGGAACAGTCCTCCCATAGTTGCCCAGCAGGAAAAAGCTCCCAAGGATGCTGAGAATCCATGTCCTTGTTGACCACCCCTTCATTGGCCAACCTGTCTGCAAGCATGTTTGCCTTTCTTCTAATGTGCACAAATCATAATGTTTTAAGGATTTGTAAGTGTGATTGGATAGATGGAACACCTGCAGTAGCCTCCAGTGCTTTGACACTTTGTCTGGCGAGGTCCCATTTTGAATCTTCTTGGCAGCTTTGATGACCAATTCTGAGTCAGCTTCGATTATGACATTCTGTAAATTTTCCTTCACTAGGATCTCCATACATTGATCTAATGCCAAAAGTTTTGCCATGTTGTTGGTGCCCTTTTCTAGGTGTCCATGGAAGATGTATTTTATATGTCCCTCAAGATCCTTGATGGCTCCACCAAGGCTCCATCAATATTGGCTTTGAAAAAGCCCTAAGGAGGGGGCTGCCAACCCCTCTCCCCTGTGTTTAAGGTTCTCAGATCCTTCTTTACACCCTGAGGGTTGATGGCTTGAAGATCCAGATTAATAAAAATTTGTATCTCCTAAGGCAGAGGAGGATTCGTCATTTTTGTTCTCAGAATGCTTTTGTCTATTTCCTTGAGCTATTTCAAAATATGATTAATGATAAGCTCAGGTTCTTTGGCTTTGTTTTTGAAAATTCTTATGTTTCTTTCTTTCCAAATATTCCAGATGACAAAGCCTAGAATTAGCATCCAGGCTCTGTTGATGATTTCATTTTCTCAGAAGCTTTTCCTCCATTTTGATAATGTATTGGATATGTTGAGTCTATCCCTCTCGGTCTGTCTGAAGCTTGATGCCACCCAATCCCAAATTTTGGCAGAACAGGAGCATAGATTAAGCAAGTGTTCAATCGTTTCCTCCTGCAAGCCACAAAGCTGACATTTAGAGGGGCCAATGAAACCTTTCTTCATAAGGTTTTCCCATGTTAGGATTTTCTTTTGATGAACAAGCTAGATAAATAATTTTATTTTCATCCATTGAGAGGTCTACCATAGCTCTTGCTAGACTTTCACAACTTTTACCAAGTTAAATCCAGTGATTGCTTGTTTAGCCTCTTTGAGATTGTAGTTACCTTCATTGTTTTTGCCCCGTCGTAATTGGTCAGGAGCAGAGGAGACCAGAATCCTTCTTTGCTCTATGTCCTTAGCAAGAGCCTTTGCCATTCCCTTCAAAGGGATTTCTTTGTTGTAACTTATATTCTTTCATTTCCTCAATTTATCCTTGTTCCTCCCTTGATCCCAGAAGTCTTTTACTAATAAGAGACCTTTGTTGACTGTGTCCCTTTTGAGTTCTGCCAATTCATTTCTGTTCAGGATGGGTTCCTATTGCCAGTTGTCCTCCCAAAAGCAAGCCCGGTCCCCAACTCTAATTTCCCAAAAACAGTGCTTCTGGACAATGCTTTTGTTCTCCCATGCAAGGTTCCAAATGTATGAGCCCCTGATTTGTCCTGTCATTCTAATGTGATCCTATTCCTACCAATGCTTGGCATACTTTTGAGTCCCAATCTTGGCCCATGGTGCTCTCGACTCCTTGATCCATCATAACCACAACTTGGCTCCCGAAGCCTGACTCAGAGTCTCCGGATCTTCCAAATGCAAACCACCATGGCTTTTGGGTTTGCAGAGCTTGTCCCAGGCAACTAAAGCCCATTTATTTTTCTTTTCCCCTCCGCCCCACAAAAAATTCCTTTGAATGTTTCTTATTTGTTGCTTTATGCCCTGAGGAGCTGGTATAGTTGCAAACATAAAAATGGGGATGGCCTGCAAAAACGCCTTGGTGAGCACCAGATGCCCTACAAAGTTTAAAGCTTTGTATGTCCAATTGCTGATTTTGTCTTGAAGCTTGTTTAAGGTTCCAATATATGCTTACACAGGGGTTTGTCAGTAAGAGGGATGCCTAGATATTTGGAAGGTAAATGTTCCCTTTGAAAACCCAGAATCCTTGTGATATTTCTCTGTATTGCACTATTAGTGTTAAGAAAAAAATCTTGGACTTGCTTTGGCTTACCTATGTGACTGCTTCCATAGTGAATTCATTTAATATATCTTTGATTACTTTTGCCTTCCTAACTGTGCGTACACCCTGCAGCATCATGTCATCCACAAATTGTTGATGAGTGTTGGCCTCTCCATCCGGGATGAACTTGATTCCCTGAATTCTACCTTCAGCATTTGCCATTTTGATTACTCTACCAAGCCCTTCCATCATGAGTACAAAGAGGAAGGGAGAGAGTAGATCACCTTGTCTTAGTCCCCTGGAGGGTGTAAAACTATTGGAGGGAGCTGCATTAAGCAAAATGGAGAAATTGGTTGAGGTGACTAAAGCCATAACCCATCTTATTCAGTTTTGGTTAAACCCATAGGCTTTAAGAATGGCTCTGATGTAACACTAGCTGAGTTTTTCATAGGCCTTCGCAAGGTATAATTGGATGATCATACCTGCTTACTTGTTGTGTTTGAGAGAGTGTACCACCTCATGGGCTTGGATAATGTTGTTAAGAATCTACCTTCCCTCCACATAGCCTGTTTGCTCCTTAGATATGAGCAAAGGTAGTAGTAGCTTGAGTTTTTTGGCTATCACTTTGGAGATGGTTTTGTAAATCACATGACATAAGGTTACGGGTCTAAACCCATTCGGTGTGACAATGTTTTCCTTTTTGGGGATTAGAGCTATAAAGGTTACATTTAGTGCTTTTAGAACCTTTTTGTGTTTCCTTGAGTCTTCAACTACCTCAAGTATGTCATGTTTGACTGTATCCTAGCAGGCTTTGAAGAAATCGACATTGAAGCCATCTGGTCCTGGTGCTTTTCAATTTTGCATTTCCCTGATCACCTCACTAACCTCTTCTTCCGAGATTGGCCTGTTGAGAATGTGGTGTTCCTCATTGGTGACCAACCTGGGAATGTACTAAGTGATCTTCGCAATGAACCTGGATCTGTCTTCCATTGGCTCCTTTACAATGTTCGAGAAGTGTTGTACTAGGGTTGACTCCATGTCCTTGTCAGTTACAAGTTTAGAACCTTGAGAGTCTTTTAGCTGGTTGATTCTTTTATGTGCCCTGTGAGCCATAGTAGATTTGTGAAAGAACTTAGTGTTCCTTTCTCCCTCTTTGATCCATTGGATCTGGGATTTCTGTCTCCAAAAAATTTCCTCTTGTAGACAACATTTCTCCCATTCTTCCTGTACAGAATCAATCAGTTTCTATCTTTCCTCATTGAAGCCCTCTGTGATATTGATCATATTGACCTCCTTGAGTTTCTGTTCAGTACTCATTCTGGTCTTGATGATATCACCAAATTCTTTTTTGTTCCAATCCTTGAGTTTGGATTTAATGTATTTTAGTCTCTACTGGAGCATGTACATCTTAGTACCCTAGATGCTCAAATCCTCCTTCGACCATTTGGCAATGTTTCTGGTGAATTTGGGGTTAGAGAGCCAAGCATTTTCGAATCTAAAAGGCCTGTTCTTCGGTGTGCCCATAAAGGAAGCTTCTAGCTGTACAGGCTAATGATCTGAGCCACCAAAGGACAGAATGGACACTGATATGGCTGCTCCTGTAAGGTTGAGATCCTCTAAGACAATAAACCTATCCAGTTTTGACGCCACTTGAGAAACTCCACCTCTTTTTTTATTCCAAGGGAATGTCCCATTTGTAATTTTGGTGTCTACTAGTCCCATGTTCATGAGGAAATGTTGGAAGGCTTCAGAGTCTCTGCCCAGCTGTCTGGTGCCTTCTGTTTTTTTTGGAGAGAGATCTTATCATGTTGAAATCCCCTACTAGTATCCAGGGTATGTTGGGATGTCGTCCTCTGAGACCTTCCTAGTTAAAAAGTTAAAGTTTCTCTGCATGTTGTTGAGGGCCATACACATTAGTTATCATGTAGGTCTCCTTGTCCCCTATAGGCTAGCACACCAGAGAAAGATAGTTCCTGGACGCTTCAACATATAGTATTCACAACTTCTGTGGATCCCATAGCATGAGAATCCCTCATGCAGAGTTAATGGCTTTCACCTCTAAATAATCATACTTAATTAAACATCATTTATTATGGATTTCTCTTATTCTTTCCATTGAGCATTTTGTTTCTTGAATAAAGTCCATGTCTTGTTTTTCCTCTTTTAATATGTTATTGAGATTTCTCTGTTTTCTTCTACTTCGTAACCCTCTAATATTCCAGGTTATGAGCTTCATTAAGAACGGTTAGTAAAAGAGTAGCTGGTAGGATCTTTCATCTTACCTGAGTTAATCATCAGTTTCCCACATTTCGTTAGCAACTCATTCTGTCTTTTCCTTCCTCTTTTCCTTCTTGAGTCTTTTGTAGATGATGTCTACGGGTTCTCCATCACTTTGACCGCACTCTGTTCTTGGCTTTCATGGTTTCTTTTGACTCCAGTTCCCTTAGATTGTGCCCTCCATAGATAGAGTTGTTGGACTCAATCATAATCTTCTTTAGGTAGTGAGTCCACACCTTTATTCTTCCCTTATTCCAGAAATTGCTCTAGATCTAGATTTTCTCTGTCTAGTATCTCTTGCAGTTCATGATCCTCTGTACCTGCCTCACTTGGGGTCATTTTGTGGTCCTTGCTGATCTCCATGCAACTTTGTAGTTCCTCTATTTGTCGATCATTTACTGGGATATCCTCCATTTTAGCTTCCATATCCTGCTCCTTAGGGATGTTATCCTTGACTGGGTCTGTTTCCATGTTCTTCTCCACTTTCTCGAGGATTTTGAATCTATTGTGTCTTTTCTGTTTGTCTTCGCTTGTCTTCTTATGTGATCTTTTTCCCCCTTTCCCTTTGCCTCCAACCTTGGTGAAACCCTCATGATCTTTGTCCATAGGGGTCTTTCCACTATTTTCCATATAGTTTGTAGAGCAATCTCTGAATAGATGGCCATGTTCATGAAATTTTCGGCATCGAAAAGGCATATGCTCATAGTCTACCATTTTCATCCATTCCTCATCATATACCTTTAATATTATTGCATCCGGGAGGGCTGCAGATAGATCCATTTCCACACATATTCTAGCGAAGGAGGTATATTTACCTTTGAGAGTTGCTTCTAATATTTTTACAAAATGCCCCAACTTATTGCCTATGGTTTTCAGTGACTCTCGTTGCTAGTAATCCAAAGGTAGTGAGTATAGTATGATCTAAACTAGTACAGATGTGAATGTTTCTCATTCCGGGACAAAGTTCATCATCCATGGCTGCATGTAAAGTCCTGCTACCGCATAGAAGTATGGTTCCCCTTCAAACACTCTATCCTTGTCCTCTAGGCTCGCAAACACTACCGTGAAGAAGCCCTTTGAACCCAAATGCACATGTATCTCTCCTTTGGGCTTCCAGTGGCTCCTGATCCAGATGTGTAAGGCTCTCTCTGTTGGCCATATTCCCATAAACATGCAAATGATCGCATGTTCTCTCATATGTTCCCTATGTGCTGAAATCATTGGATCACTTAATATGTCCTTGGGGATGATGCTCGATTTGGACTTGCATGCTCCCATAGTTTTCATTTGAGGCCTTTTCTTACTACTGTTTCCTTTCTCCCTTTCTAGACTTGAGTCTTGTTGCTCTTCTTCCTGAGTCGAGATCTCATTGCATTCGTTTGTTTCCTTTCCTCTTGTTCCTGTAGTCTTTCCCATCAGTATTTTGAACTATTTCCCTCCTGCCTCCTTGCCTCCCTTCGTGACGGCTTGATTGTAGGAGGGAGCAGCGCTCCCTCTTGCGCAGTCCGCCATGAAACCCTAAAACCAAAACTGATGGCAACTTCGAGTTTTTCTCAAGTTCCAGAGCGTTTTCATCAGCCGTTTTTCACTCCTGCCCTAGTCCCAATCGGTTAAATAACTTTTTATTCCTATTGCATGAAACGCTTTAAAAAAATCCCATTTTTACTTGGATAGTTGTTTTAGAAAAATATGGCTTTTAGCTTTGACTTTGTCATTCCAATAAGTCATATGGGCCACATCACATATTTTTTTTTTTTGGATGAAATTGGGTTTTAGTTTATAATAATTTAACAAAAAAAATGTGGGAATGTGTTATTTTTTATGACATGTCTTCCAAAATTGTAATACATGCCATTAAAAAAAAAAAAAAACAAGTCCATGTGTGATTCACTGAGGATAATTCCTGAGAGATATATAGATAGATAAATAGATACGTAGTCTCTTACATGTAATTTTACCGAAAAGAATGCCTAAGGGCTTCAAGTCTAGTATATAAAATTATAATCTTGAGTGATGGTGAAATCCAACCAGACCAAAATAATTCTCATAATTATGTAAAACTATATTTTCCAACCAATTTCCTCTTTCAACCAAATTTTTTTATAATAATTATGTAAAACTAAATTTTACTTCAAATTTCTCATAGATTTTCAATTCCGACCAAATTCCATAATCAAAATTTATAACCAGCATAGATTGATCTTAATTTTAGATCTACCTAGCCCGTATGCAAACATCTTTTAAAGCTAAAAGATATTTTATCCCTCTAGGTGCATGGTAGATCCAGAGTTAATATGGATCTATGTTTGTTTAAAGACATGAGATGGATTGATGGAAATGAATTGATGACACTCTGGTCAAGTGAATTACTGAAGCCACTGTGGTGAATTAATGAAGTCAATGTGTCTCCGCTCCAACCTAATATGATAGAGATGTTGTAATGTAATGTTTAACAATGCGACTAAGTCAAATTACATGAAATAAAATAATAATAATAAAATAAAATTTTAAGAATAAAAAATAAAATATTAATATAGTGTAATGTAAACATTTTAACTTGGCCAAAATAAAATAAAATAAAAATAACAATAATGAAATAAAATATTATTATTACTATCCAATTTTAACGTCACGACCAAGGTAGTCACCAAATTGGTGTATAAGACCCCCTTGTTTGTGGGACAAGGGACCCACCTCCCCGCAACTATTTGACTACTCTACAAAAGCATACATACTCTACCCTGGACACTTAGTATATTTAGAGTTAAGATGGATCTAGATTGGTTTAAAACATTATATAGATGGATGAATAGGTGAAATTAAATTAATGAGCTGATTATTTAATACTTTAGATAAATAAAAGGATAAAAATCAATAAATTATTTTACAATAGATTTTAAAAATTTATTTTAATTTTTTAATTAAAATTATTAGTAATTGTAAGTAACTTTTTTTGAAAAATATGAATGGAAATGTGTTAATAAATTAGCTATTTAATATTTAGATAATAATTAATAATAATTTAAATAATGAATTGAAATTCATAAATTGCTTTATGAGTATCCTTTAAATTATTTAAATTTTCAGAAATAAATGTAAATTAATAAATTACGTTTCAATAAAATTGGATGATTGGAATATAACAAATTATTTTATAATTAGGAAAAGGTATTCCTATTGTAAGTGGAAAGAAGTAGTGAGTCGGGAGATTTAACTTCCATTTAATTTTTTTTATTAAGATATATTTTTTTATTTTTCAATATTGTTATAACCAAATCTAATATATTATTATTTAAAGTTTATGTGATAATTTAGTCGTTATTCAGAAAGAAATAAAGAAAATTACGTAAAAAATTATATAGGTGGGAACTTTTTTATATCTTATTTTTTCAATAAAATAAAAGTAATAAATTTATTATATTTTTAAAAATGAGTAAAAATACAATTTTTATACTGAAGGTGTTTTTATGATGAGTTTAGTTAAGTAGATTTAATTAATAAGCTGTGTTTGTTTTTGTTTTTTTCTTTCCAAATAAAAATTGACACTCATTGTAGTTGTCATGGAATTAGCTAGAAATTAGCTAGAAATTGCGTTGTTGTTTAAAGATTTCTAAATCCCATCCTGTATGAAAAAAAAGATTCTCATTTGTAAATTTTGAGATATTTTGAATTTTCATTGGTTTTTTAATTAATTATTATAAAATTAAGTTTTATTGGGTTTTAAAATAAATCTACAAAAATATAGATAAAATTATTTTTTTTGTATAAATATTTAAAATTAGTTTATAATAAAAAAAATATTATTTTACAAAATTTTAATATATATTATTAATATATAAGAATTTTTGGACCCAGGGACTCAAAAGGAATGGTTATTCTTTTTCTAAATCCCATTTTAAATGAAAAAAGAAAAATTATAATCTCCCAATCTTAGAATATTTCAATTTTTCATTAGTTTTGAAGTTAATTTACTATAAAATTAGATATTTTAATTTGTCATTACCTTCTAAGTTAATTTATATAAAATTTAATTTCTTGGGTTAAATATTCTATAAATATTAGAATAATATTATATTTTAATTTTAAATTCAGTGTATATAGAAAAATATTTTATTTTACAAATTTGATATAAATTATTAATATATAATATTTTTTATTTTTTTATTATGATTATACTATATTATGACATCGTAAAAGAGGGAACAAAAAGATTTAGCAATAGTGAAAGAACTACACAAAGATGTGATGGAGCTTCAACTAGAGTGTAAGGAAAAATTTAATTCTTGTAGATTAATCATAGAGTAATGTGACTTTTGTGTTGCCTTCTTTTAATCAATCTGATGGATTGGATGTGCTCGCAATCTATCAAAGCTTTAGCCAAAATAAATGCCATTGGTGTTTCTTTTACCCCAAAATTGAAAATTATGGGGACTTGGACATCGATTTGAAGCATCCAAGGATTGATAGTTTTATTAGAAATCCCAAGCCTACATCACAGACGATGTGCTTGGGATTTCATAGGGGCAACCTAGAAATTGGTTGGTGAATTCAAGATTGTCTACTTTAGAAGATAACTCATATTTCGAAAAACAATTATGTAATTGTAGTCACT
Source organism: Pinus taeda (assembly GCA_000404065.3). Classification (NCBI taxonomy): domain Eukaryota; kingdom Viridiplantae; phylum Streptophyta; class Pinopsida; order Pinales; family Pinaceae; genus Pinus; species Pinus taeda. The sequence goes on along the minus strand of APFE030946438.1, from coordinate 8,564 downwards.
ACAGGTGAGATGTGCTACCCAATTCGCTTAAATTTCTTTTTTTTCTTCTAAAAGGACTTTTATATTATAATGGTTCCCATATTTACAAAACTTAGAACCTAGAAGTTCAAAACTAGCACGGGAATGAACTTAACGAGAAAATGATTAACCCAGTTAGATTATTTTTCCTGGAAGAGTGTCTCTCTTTCCACCTCTAGAAGAGCATCACTCTACCCCATTTCCACCTCCTTTGTTGTCATTCTCATTCCTCTTTCTTTGACACTAGACTGTACAGAAGGAACTGACAATGACATATTTCTGAATACCGAAAATGCCTTCTTCAATCCGAATAGTAGCTTAATTATGCTCATCAGTTGTTAAAATCTAACAGGTGGAGTCCTCTTTAGAGATTTGTCCTTTTCTAACGTATCTCAATGGATTTAAATATCTTTCATCTACATATTCCTATTCAGAATCAATTTCGTTGAACTCATAGAAACAATTAACAATGCTTGCATTGGAGTGAGTGGCAAGATAACTTTCCCAAATCTTCTATTCTTTCACTGTACCTCTTCAGTGAACTTTACACCTTTAGGGGCAATTTCTAGATTATGTTATAATATTATATAGTTATTTAAAAATAATAGTATGGGTTTTCAATTTTTTTTCCTAGTATTACCACAAAAAATAGCTAGATGAAATCACCAAAACCTACGCAGGAAAACCACAGATGACAAAAAAAAATTAGGGTCTGAAATGAATTTCCCAATTGTGGGAAACCAAACGATATAAGTGTTGAAATTGCCAAAAATCCATTCAACTAAGCGACCTATAACAAAAAATAGGAGCGTCATGTTCTGCTACATGAGATTCATTCTCTCTTTTAATGCCACCTCACCACCTGCAACTCACTCCCACACTCGCCAACACTTGCATATAACATGTACTCCCAATTCATAATCATTCCTGCTTGAGCAATTTTTGTCAAAGGAAAATTCAATACCAAGTGGTTCTTACAAATCAATTATATACTCTTATGATACGATTAAATTAATAGGTCAAGTTAGGCTCTACAACGTAGAACTCATCAGTCTATACAACGAATAATTTATAGGATTATTTCCTTTTAAGGGATTTTAAGCATTTGAGATGGTTGATTAGCATCATGGAGTGATGCAAAAAATTCAAGACCATACACCCAATTCAACTTAGATATTGCGTTTCATTATCATGTTCATTTCTGGTGCAGTTTCACTACTTTTGACGGGTCTCACATGAACTGGAATAATTGAGGGTTGGTGGTTCTCGCTCATGTTCTCATTTTCTTCAGTCCCATATTGATACCAGTAGCAATTGTGTCGTTTGTAGAAGTTGCAGATTCCTTGTTTACTGGAGGCTTTGGATTGGCAGCCTTATCTTCCATATCACGACTTTACAACTATAGTAACGACAGGAATCCCCTCGGTGTATAGACCAGATAGACTATTCTTGCATGTTGTATTGCAGATGCAGCGAGCCATCTAAGGACTATACACATGCGTATGGTGGGTATTTGTAGAGCAATATTTAGGATGTTGCTCCCAAAACTTAACTAAGTACTTAGACTCTATTAAATGCAAGGTGTATGTAGTGTGTATATGTTCTCAGTTAGTTTCTCATTTGATCTCCATGTGGGTGAATCGGTTATTTTGCAGTATTTGCAGGGTTGTTTATTTTGCGAGTCACAACATTTTCTCTATGGTGAAGTTCTTATTTTGTAGTATTTGCGGGGTTGTTTATTTTTCAAGTCACAACATTTTCTCTATGGTGAAGTTCTTATTGTTGCCTTTTTCTCTCTATGGTTTATGGTTTTGACCATAATGCGGCATTCATCATTGATGGATTTTGTTCAAGAAAAAATAAGGGTTAAGATTATGTTTATTTTATGGTATGTTGTAATTTTCTTTTTAATAGAACTATCATCCTCTTCTAGTTTTTGGAAAACAATATGTTTGAATATCTAGGCCATCCATCGTGACTCACACTTAGAAAATGTGATCGACAGGCGAAAGATTTTTCGATTTCCACTTCCGTGCTAGAGGGGTCAAAAAATGTGATCGAGAGGTCAAAGCTCTCCTAGTCTCCATTGACGTGCTAGAGGAAAAACACTTCCACAACAAAGAAACTGTGGCGTAGGTGAATTCCATGTCATCATTTGTAGTGCCATGTGTCAGCTTTTTATTCGGATGGAAGATGAAAAAAAATGTAGTACCGGCATTGGCTAAGATGAGCAATGTTTGCCCTGCCCAACTGGGTATAAAAAACACCTTTGGTGTAAAATATCCCAAAGGACGAGTTGCATGAGAATTATGAAGGGTTGGTATTATTAATTTCTTAATATTCTTGTCTGCAACTGTCGCTTTATGCTTTAACAGAACCATTAGTGAACCTTTAGGGATCCTTCCTAAGTTTTCTATTACCTTGGAAGGTAAAACTGTCTGTATTGATCTTATGGTAGTTCGAAGTCCCTTGGATTTCAATTTACTCCTTGGGCGCGACTATGTTTATGCAATGAAAGCTGTCGTATCGACATTCTTTCGCGTGATGTCTTCCCTCACAATGGAAATATTGTGACTGTAGACCAGCTTTCGTTCCCTAGTCTTGTTTCAACTACCAATAATATGACAGCCCTAAATGTTCCTGATTCTAAAGTGGTATCTACCCCGCCACGAGTTAATTATGTGGCAACTGGTCGCATGTTTTCAGTTACTGATATAAGTGAGCCTCTCACTGTTTGCTCATCTTCCTTTGATTTAGATCCAGTATTTGACATGGAAAACTCTATGGGATTACCTGAACACGATGTTCTTATCCCTTTTGAGTCCCTTGACATGTGTTCCTTCCAGAGAACTATTCTTCCTTCTGATGAAGACCTCTTGGAAGCCATGATCAAGGTGTGTCCATTGACATGTCTTTCTTCCAGTTCGAAGCCATGATCAGTGAGCGCGAGGATAGTTTTTTCCTGTATCAACCTCGTTAAAAAATGAAACAGGTTGTCATGAGGACAGTTCTTTTCCTGCGTCAACCTCGTTAAAAAATGAAACAGGTTGTCATGAGGACAGTTCTTTTCCTGTGTCAACCTCGTTAAAAAAATGAATCAGGTTCGAGGATAGTTTTTTCCTGTATCAACCTTGTTAAAAAATGAAACAAGTTGTCGTGAGGATAGTTTTTCCTGTATCAACCTCGTTAAAAAATGAAACAGGTTGTTACGAGGATAGTTTTTTCCTGTATCAACCTCGTTAAAAAATGAAACAGGTTGTTGCGAGGATAGTTTTTTCCTGTATCAACCTCGTTAAAAAATGAAACAGGCTGTTACGAGGATAGCTTTTTCCTGTGTCAACCTCGTTAAAAAATGAAACAGGATGTCGTGAGGACAGTTCTTTTCCTGTGTCAACCTCGTTAAAAATGAAATAGGCTGTCATGAGGACAGTTCTTTTCCTGTTACTGAGTCAACCTCGTTAAAAAATGAATCAGGTATGAGGATAGTTCCTTGTCTTGTGTCAAGCTCGTTAAAAAATGAAACAAGGAGTTATGAGCATAGTTCCTTGTCTTGTGTCAAGCTCGTTAAAAAATGAAACAAGGAGTCATGAGCATAGTTCCTTATCTTGTGTCAAGCTCGTTAAAAAATGAAACAAGGAGTCATGAGCATAGTTCTTTGTCTTGTGTCAAGCTCGTTAAAAAATGAAACAAAGAGTCATAGGTTATATAGGTAGATTGTAGAAAGTAGTTATGAGCATAGTTCCTTGTCTTGTGTCAAGCTCGTTAAAAAATGAATCAAGGATTTTAGAGCATAGTTTCTTGTCTTGTGTCAAGCTCATTAAAAAATGAATCAAGGTTTTTAGAGTATAGTTCCTTGTTGGGTAGATTGTAGAGAGTAGTTAAGAGCATAGTTCCTTATCTTGTGTCAAGCTCGTTTAAAAAATGAAACAAGGGATTTGAGGATAGTTCTTTTCTTGTGTCAACCTCACTAAAAAATGAAACAACTCCCACGAGTCTTTCCAAGATTTCGAAAGTAAACCTTCATTTCATCCACCTGGTTGAATGCAATGAAGCTTAGGGGGCATGTACCTTAATTTGCATCATTATGCTAGGGGCATGCGAACTTATATAACAAGCATAGTTTTTCGTTTCAAGCTTGCGTAAACATGAAACCGAATCTGAGCATACTTATTTTCCTATGTCAAGCTCGTTAAAAAATGAAACAAATCCTCCTCTAATTGAGTTGAGAGTTTGACTAGATCTCATAAATGTTAAGTTATATATTTAGGTTAGTTATTTTAGTGTTTTGCATAATTTTCTTACAGTTTTAGGTCGAGTCTTTCAAATGATCTCGTAACTCAACCTTCATTTCATCCAACTGGTTGAATGAAATGAAGCTGGGGGGCATGCACTCTAGCAGTTATGCTTAGGGGGCATCAAGCCCAGTTTTCTCTTTGTTTCAAGCTTGTGTAAAAATGAAACTACTTTGAAGCACAGTTTTTCTCTGTTTCAAGCTTTTGTAAAAATGAAACCTATCCCGAGTCAATTTCAGTTATTTTTAAGACTCGTTAAACTCATGAAAATCTCGAGATTATTTTGCTATCTTTCATTCTCGTAAAACAAATGAAAATGCCGAGTTATTTCCGTCTTTTCCTGCTCGTAAATTAAATTGAAAGTCATCCATATGAGTACATTTTTATAATTTTTTCAAACTCGTTAAAACTTACGAAAAAGTGAAACCTTAGAGTCACCTTTAAGCTCTTTTCTGACTCCTAAAACATGAAAAGATTGCCGAGTTTTTCTTTTAAGCTCGTCAAAACGGAATTAAAAGACGGTCCATTTACAGCTCTTTTCCGACCGTAAAAACATAAAAAGATTACCAGATTTTTGTTGTTTCAAATTCGATATTGGTTATAAAACGACGTGTCCTTGATTGCTTTTTTACTTTTTTGAATAAAAAACACTAATAACGAAAAGTACTCTTTGGTCATAAAAGATCAAGCGGTTCTCTCAAGTATTATTTTATACTTTTTCGGGCTTGGGAGACACAAATTTACGAAAAAGTCAACCCTGGAGTCTTCTTAAGTTTTTTCAGACTCTCTAAAAATGAAAAACGCTGAGTTTCTCCTATACTGGACTCTTTAAATCTCGACAGTAAAGGACCTGTTCAATTACAAACAGGAACGGACCACTCCTTCTTAGGGTTTGAATTTAAACTAAGTTGGACTCACCCGAAGGGTGAGGTTATAATCAAGCATATGTTATCCTCCTCAAGCTTGTAAAAAATAAAGAGGTACTTGCCAGAAATGGTGGGGGAAAATAGAGAAAAGTGAGTCTCTTTGTCATACTTTATAACCACTCTTGAACACGACACTTTCATTCACCTGGGTTGGGAAATCCTTTACCTAACAGTTGATCAAACCATATGGAAAGTCTTCAGCCGGTTTCTGGGTATTAACTTTGGGTCAATCATCACCAAACCATCTGTCGTGTCGTTATGTGTTCAAGAGGTCTGCAAACAAAACATTCAACTGAAAAATACCTATCATTCATTTTGACCATCCCTGAGTCAGTCCTTACAGCAACATTTCTTCAACTTGAACTATGATTTCGTGTTGTGGGCTTGCCTGTGACGGGTCGCTTTCTATCGACATCAGCACATTATCTAGAAAGATGACTTAGAAATCATGAGTACCTTGAAGTCTGCATGCATCAATGGCAGGTTTCTCGCCTTTGACGTCAGTTTACATCATTGACTTTCAATCGAAGGACTCCGTGAAATGTTCGAAATCGACTCATTCATTCACATCTCATGGATTGTACTGGGTACTTTGAGAACC
>APFE030946437.1:32750-64451 GCA_000404065.3 Pinus taeda | reverse complement strand
GAATCTGGTAGGGAACACAAAAAGCTGATGCACTTATCTCATCTGAAATTTTAATATCAACAGATAATAACTAACTTACAATAGTATTAAATGTGTTCAGATGCTCTGTCACCAAGTCTCCATCTTTCATCCTCAGGTTATACAGCTTTTTCCATAGGAACAGTTTATTCACAAGAGACTTAGATTGGTACAAAGTCCCTAACTTGTCCCACAAATCCTTCGCCATAGATTTCTCTGTCACATTCAGCAATACTGAATCTGAGACACACAATCGTATTGTCCCTTTTCCTTCCGATCCAACTTCTTCCATTCTTCATCGGACATTCCCGTCGGTTTAGTACCTGGATCTACTATGATCCATTGATCTTTATCCACCAACAGATCCTCCATCTTGAGTTTCCATAACTCAAAACTCTAACCATTAAATATCGATCTCTATCTGCAAACTTCTCACCATCTTCTTTCACCACCAGAATCGATCCCGCAGATCTCCCACTGAATAGGGTCTACCACAGGCCCGAGCAAAACCCCTCAACAACAAAGTCGTCCCCTTGAAGCCAAAACAGCTCTAATACCAAATGTAGGTTTTAACCCCGTACAGAAATTACTTGCATATGAATTGTAAAACACAGAAAATAAACAATGCGAGAGCATAACACCTAAAACACATATACATAGAGATTTTCCCCTGGATCCCAAAATCGGGACTACCATCTTGATTTGTCATTATATTCCTTTCAATGTTTTAATACATATTTATACATGTTGAAGCATCCAATAGCATGGACCGAAAACCATCGCATCCAAAACCATAGGTAGGTCCGCCCAACCTAATATAGGGTCCCAAAATGTTTTCCCAGGGCTCTACCCTGGGCCCTGTAGAGGGGGGATACCTGCCCCCCTCAAACCCCCCGAGACAGGGGAGGCTTCCCCCCCCACTGCTATGCAATCATCACAACGAAGGGGGGGCTCCGCCCCCACTCTAAACCCCCAGTACACTACATAGGTTATTTGTGGAAAGAATATAACACAACCCAACATATCAGTGGACACTAAGGGAGGAGAGATCGAAGGTTTTCCTCATCAAAATGTAACCAATGAGATAGGATCTATACCTTCCCATGTTTTCCAGTTAAAAAGAAGAAAAAATCCTCATTTGGTTAAGGGAGTTGCAGTCTAGGAGAATTATATTGTAGGGTTAACATTTAAATCTCTCTCACCCACCAGAATTATTGAATTATATCCATACAAGCCTCCAAAATTACCAAGGAAAGATGACAGGGGGTTTTAACAAGAGGGAACCCACAAACACGATAATAATTCATTAGCACCCTCCTGTAGTAGATATTTTCACAAGGCACAATTAGATGGGGTTCTTTGAAAGAATGAGAGATATGATGATGAGATCGCCAAAGACTTTGCTCTCTCACTCATACCCCTCACTATGACCCATGCCACTTTTGTGGTGAAAGGCCTATCAGTAGAAATCACCCCTAAAGTTGTAAGAAGAATCACCACACTCCCTTTAGGGTTACCTTGGAGAAGAGAAGATAAGGGTAACAACATCCTTGCAAAGAATAAATTCTTTTTGGAAGGGGAGGAGGCAATGGAATGAAGTTAGTTACCAACTCATTAAATATAAATCATGTGAAGGGAGATACTATGTGGTGTATTGATACCATTTCAGACTCCTCCAAGAACTGATATTTGGAACAGACACACCTCCTCAAAATAGATTAAGTATACCCTACTTTCTTCTTCAATCAATGATAGATATGAGCATCAAAGTTTAGGAGGGAAAACATCAACAACTAGCCCATCAGGGCTTGATCAAACTTATCCTAGAAGATTCTCTACAAAACCTAATACTCCCTATTACATGGACAACCTTTAGATAAATGCAGGCAGAGGGAGCAATTCGCTCTTGAATATGGCAAAAGCCCCACTACTAGTGAGAGGGATGAAGAAACAAAAAATGAAGAGGAAATAGAGGAGGAAAAAGATGAAGAAAGGAAGAGAAAAATTAAGAAGAGACAGAAGAAGAAACAAAAGATGAGACAAACGAGCAAAGTGAGGAACTAGAGGAAGAAGAGAAATAGAAATACAAGGATGAGAAGGAGAATGGAAAAGAGGAAACATAACAAAAAGAAGAACAGAGGGTTATAGTTCAAGGAAAATAATGGGAAGAATCACCAAGGTATATCCATAACCCAATGAGAAAGAGGTAGCAACTTCTCTTACTACCCTAAGTACACCTATCAAGTCGAAAGTGAAGAGATAAAGACAAAATCGATTGTACTTTAAGACAAGAAAGTGCACAAGGATTGGGCTAGGAACACCTCAAACACCCACCAAAATTCCTATTGTCATTGAAGCTCATCAAATCATAAAGAAAAGATATCTCCTCTTGAGAAAAATCAAGGAGAAGGATCATTAGGATAAGCCACTCCCAAATCTCCCATCACTTACATTAGGAGGCCTATCACAAGGTCTGCCTCATCAAAGGGAAAATTTATCCTACAGGAGATACAAAAAGACCTATAGGAATCAAAGGACATCCTACAGGAAACTCTATTAAACCTACATGAAACTCAGAAAATGGACCAAGTAGGTATCACTCAGCAAGAAACAAAGAAGGAAGACCCAGAACTTAGAGAACCTAGTCCACAACCCAACCTCAACTCTTACTACAAGTTCATTGAAGGGGGTAGGGTTATCCCACAGAAGTTTGTCATCCCCGTATTCTTTGAACTTCAGAAAGAAAGGGGAAGGACACATAGGTGGATGCAAATTTCCAAATCAAAAGGAGTGGAGGATGTAGGCCACATGGAGGATAAGTTGAAGGAGATGGGTAGAGAACTGAGCAGCATAAGGGACAGAGAGGCAATGATGAAATCTCAGTTAGAAGTAGAGAATGCATCACTAAGGGGACAGTTACAAGAAAGGTAAATCCAATTGGTAGTTATGACCATTTTATCCTTAGAGGCAATCCAGTGCAGGATGCCAGCCAAGTCTTATGCCTTGTATCTCAAGGAACAATGGCTACAATTCCAAATTAAGACTTTAGCACGGAGAGGCACTATGCCCTTCCAAGGCTATAGACAATTCATTTATCTCTTTGATCAAAGCACCTTAGAAGATAGAGAAAATATGTCTGAGTTTTACCTACACAACTTGGCCTTGACAGATTTGAATATGTGGGACCCAAATTGAAAGCTAGGAGACTTGCAATTGATGGCATTAGCATCATGGATGAATCATGAGGAGGCAAGAGCTACAAAGATGAAAAAGGTAATGGCAAGAGAAGAGAGAGAACCACTGATGATCAGAGGTGAACAATCCAATCCAATGGCTATCATCAGCACCCACAACCTGATTGCAAAAGATCCTAAGATTGCACCTTGGTACCTTGCTGCACAAGAGCAAGAAGTCACACACTTTGCAGACATGTTCATATTGCTAGGAGATGACAGCATGCAAGCTTGCCAAAGGAGATGGAACACCTTGCCTTATAGCCTGAAAATCAGAGAGTACCGTTCTCCTCATAAAATGAGAGAGGTACTAAATAGAACACCCATGTACAAGCAAGATCTACAAAGACTCAAAGTCAATTGGATTGGCTTGAGACCCAGTCCGCCACTGCTTTTAGGAATGTTGGAAGGAAGGAAAGAAGAAGAACAAAGAAAGTAGTGGGTAGAGATAGAGAGGAAGGCAAGATTTTATTCACAAGAAGAAGAAACTACAGCAAAAGCATGGGATGTCAGGGAGGCCACTAGAGCAATGAAGGGCATGGATATAGATTAAGTTGCTCAGAGGATGAGCAACACTTTCAGTAGGGGGGTGATGATGAGCCTCATCATTAGGTAAATATATGGACCTTAATACACCTCCAAAATTATCAAAATCAACTCTTCTCATAATTCCTTACATGTTTTTAATTATATTTTGCTTAATGAGATGAGTAAAAGAAAGATGTATGTCTAGTGGTCTAATGTGCATTGATTGCGGGTTTTTGAGAGAAAATCATGGCAATTTTGGCTAATTAAGAGTAGAAACTTGAATGAGACGAGGAGGAGAGATTATAGAATATAGATCCTCCTCATTATATCCTCATTCATTCGAATATTACTCAATCAAATCACACTATCTCAGATTAGCAAGCAGCCGAGTCATGGGGACTATTTATGTAAGAGCACTAAGAATTTTCGAGTGCCAGTTTGTGGAAAAACATTGTTATGTAATTTTTCTGATATGATAATGAGAATGAGAATTTCCTTGATCCAACACTAAGTTGACTTAGAGGGCTGAAGCTCTTGGGTTAGGGTCCAACCCTAGCAGCAAAGGCTCCTCCTCTTGTACTTGTATGTTTAGGTTATTTCATAGGTTAATTGTTGAATTGGTTTAGCATTCTTTCAATGCAAGTAGTGGAAATTTTGATTAGTTTGATTCCGTTTGTGCATATATTTAGAAGTAGTTTAGAGAGGTAAAGGAATATGAAAAAGGCTGATAACAGGTGGATTTGGCCTCACTCCTCCCTTCAGGGACCATGGTTTGAGGGAAAACTCCTATTCAGCCAAAAAAAGGCAGAATCTTGATTTCTTATGGAATTTAGGGTTTTTGGTACTTAGGCCAGCATCTTTTCAGTTTTTAAGGATAGGTTTCAATTTTCATTTATGATATCTTCAGATTTGTATTACATCTCATGGCGTTTCACAATATTTTCCAAGTATTTCCATGCATGAACTAGGCAACTAAGTAATGAAATTATGTTTTCTTAAGTTGATTGGAAAACTTTCTTGTTTGACATGATTCATGGATAAATATCAGTGATTTATTTATTGTAGGAGTTTCAATAGTGCAGGAAAAACTCATGCCAACAACCCTAGCCTAACCTCATCCATCCATGATCACCGAAAGCCACTAATTTCATCAACCAATTCATCATTCCATAATGACAACTTTCCAGGTTTGTTGAGCAAATCCAACCATCCTACAAACTTTGGTTTGAGCTCTGAGGAAGTCCTAGCCACCCCCTTGCCTTTTTTCTTCCATCATTCACCTTCCTAATCCCTATACCAACTCCCAAATCACTCCTATTGCTCTCGGCTAGATCCTGTAGGAGCATTAGGACATCTTGTAGGAAGCATTAGGACATCCTGTAGGCAACCTATAGTGGCCTATTTTGAGGCCTATTTGTGGAAAAAACATACAAGAAGATAGGAGAGGGCCCCTACTTATCTCCCAAGCCATCTGACCTTTCACCACCATCTCTAACCCACCTGCCACACCACCAAGAAGATTTAGCAAGACAAAAAAGAAAAAAGAGTTATTGTGTTCATTCATGTGCACAACAATAGAATGTTTAGTTATTTCAGATTGCATGCCTAGGAAAGTTAGGATTACTCACATGTTAGCTTAGAATTCTTCTGAAGCAAGATTTCTTAGCTATTAGTTAGATGAGTGGTGTGTTTAAAGAATTGATTCCAGTGTTTCCTTACTGCAGTAGACAATATTTCAATTCTCCTAATTAGTGCAAAATTCCCCTTTCTTCATTGGTGATAAAACTTCTTCTGAGTTAATAGAAGGTTGGTTTGAGAAACCATAGTTGTCTATTGCCAGCTCAGCAGTGACAAAGAGTGGACCCATCACATCTGCTTGTGTATACAACACTGTCACCTCCAAGTTTTCACAAACCCTAGGTTGATAAAGTAAATTTGGTAGCCACAGGAGTTGCAACATTCTTACTGCAATATTAGTGCTCATCAACTACCCATCCCCGTCATCATAGCCCCCGGGTCTATTAGAATATGTTTCCATGGTGGCATATAACCTGGGGCTAGTCCCCAATCTTTGCACTTGTCCACTAGTTATGCCTTGCCTCTGCCTGTGGTTACATGGCTTATGGAAAAACCTTGGTTTGGGGCTAAGCCTCGAGCCCTTGGTCGCTCCACCCATGGTCTTGTGTGTTTTGTAGTGACAAGGGTTAGTCCCGACCCCTTCCACCAGCATAAATGTGCCAAAACTTTAAATACAAATTCGTTTTCAAAGCTATTAAGAATCACCTGATAGTATAGTGATAAGGCACTTAGCTGCCATGCTCAAGGTCCTATGTTCAATCCTCCCCTGTGGTAGTTCAGCCTTAACAAAATTTTGCATAGTACCAGGGTGCCACGTGGTAGCCCATGACCGGAAACATGGAACCCATCCACTGGTTCACTAAAAATTCCAACAACCATTCAAATCCATCAATCCTTGAATGAATCTGTTGAATCCGCTTAGAATCCTACCATTAGCATGAGGTACAGTCAGCTTGCCCAGTCATCCTACTAAGTCATCGTACAGACTTCCCAGTCAGCAGTCCTACACCCAACTCGCAAAAAAAATACCTTCTTGGGAAAACGATCATAATGCTATATTAGGAGAATACGATAATAGTTTTTGAGTGATTTAAGTTACATTGGATTCAAGTTGGAGAAATCTACGCTTTGGCACCATTTTCAAGAACTTTTAAACACTTGTAATTTTAAGCACTTTACTAATCCCTTGGATCACTCCTCCCCACTGGAAGCTTTTGGACCTCCAAAAGACTATTTTCAATCAAGAAACAGATGAGTGCACAGTTCACTCACCCTTCCAATCTCAATCCATTTGTCTTTGCTTGGATTTGTACCTTTGAGCCCCACACAAAGGTACTCCATGTTCCTTCTTCTAGAAGTTCTTGTTTTTCTATCAAGGATAGTATCTTATTGCAATTCTTCAAGAAATTCAGGAGAGAAATCTTCTATTGAAGGAATGTAAACATTCTCTCCTTGATCTTCAACCAAAGGAGGATCATATAATCTCAAATTCTTAACATTAAAAACTACATAAATTTGCATATATGGAGGCAAATCCAACCGGAAGGCATTATTGCCAATCTTTTCCAAAATATTAAAAGGTCCATACCTGATTGGTTTCAGTTTTTTACCTTCTCCTCGAAGCCTCTCCTTGCTAATGTAAATCCAAAATTAATCTCCAACCTGAAAATTGTGGTCAACATGATGCTCATCATGCCTTGTCTTATACTTGGCTTAACTCTTTTCCAACTTTTCTTAAACCATTTCATGCACCAATTGAACTTGTTCAATGAATCACTTGGCCTTATCAACGTCACTATGTCCATCAATATAAACATCTTTCCCAAAGATAAAATATAAAGGATAATTTGGTAAGTATCCAAAGCATGCCTCAAATGGAGATGTTTGAGTCGATGAATGCTTGGCCCAGTTGTAAGCATGTTGAATGTAGTGTAAGTGTTGATCCTAAAGCTTAGGATGTTTGTTGCAATAACCATGAAGAAGATGTACTATTGTTTTGTTTACCATTTTTGTTTGACCATCTGTTTGTGGATGGAATGTTGTGCTCTTATTCAACTTGGTGTCCATGAGTCCCCATAAGCTTGACCAAAATTTCCTAACAAATCGATAATCTCGATTAGAAATAATAGATGTGGGAAACCCAAAATGCAGCGATACATTTTGAAATAACATTTGTGTAGTCTTTTCAGATGTAACCTGCTTCTTACAAGGCATCAAAACACACATTTTGTTGAAACAATCCACCACAACATAAAGATAATCATGACTCTTCATAGACATAGGGAGCCCTCCTACAAAGTCCATCGAAACACTTTCCAAAAGATCGGAAGGAACTAGAAGTGGAGTATACAATCCTAATTTTCTATTGTTAGGCTTACTAGTAGCACACAAAGAACATCCTCTTACATATCGTGACACACTTTCATTCAGATGAGGCCATTAACAATACCTTTGTAATTGTGCCACCATCTTGCCTACACCAAAATGGCCAGCAATAAGAGAGTTATGTGCTTCACTTATGATGTTGACTCTTTCACACCGTGGAATGCATAGCTTGCCAAGATGATACAATAGTTTATCATGCACATGGTAATCTAATTCCTCTACGTGGTTTCCTTGACACAAAGCTGCATATACATCTTTAAAATTGGCATCTAAAGCATATTGTTCAACATAGCTCGCATGCATGATAGAATTAGGCTTAATAATAATTGATGCAATAATAATTGGTCTAGATCGCATATCAACAACTTTGTTATAGATACCTTTCTTAAACCTTATCACCAAGTGGAATTGTTGTAAGAAACAAATCCATCTAAAACTCCTCATTTGTTGTAGCTTGGTTTGTGATTTCAAGTATTGCAATGGTTGAGGATTAGTAATAATGATAGTTTCCTTTCCCATCGAATAGTGTTTCCATTTTTTCACACTTTGAACCAAAACATACAATTCTTTGTCATATGTTGGATAATTTACTAGTACACCATTAAAATTTTCAAAATGGTAACAAATGGGCTTACCATGTTGCATCAAGACTGCTCCAATAAGATATTCACTTGTATTGGTTTGTATCTTAAATTACTATCTTAAATCAGGAAATGTGAGAACTGGTGTTGTACTGATTCTCTATTTCAATGCATCGAAGGCTTTTTGTTGCTTTCCTCCCCACTAAAAAACATGTTTCACACTTATCAAGGCATGTAATGGAGCTACAATTGATGAGAAGTTAGAAATTAACTTTCTCCAATATTAGGTTGCTCCCAAAAATATTCTAACCTCTGTTACATTATTGGGTTTAGTCCAATCCACAATTAATTTGGCTTTTGAGGGATCTATTTTCAATTCACCACCTCCAACCATATGACCGACATATTCTAACAAGGCTTTTACAAATTCACATTTAGACATCCTTAAAAACAACTTTTATTTCTTTAAGACTTCTAATACTTGCCTTACATGCTTGACATTCTCTTCACAAGTCTTCTTGAAAATCAGTATGTCATCTAAGTAAACTATCACAAACTCATCAAGAAAAGGTCTTAAGACATCATTCATAACTCTCATGATGTTGTAGGAGCATTACAAAGCCAAAATGGCATAACACAACATTCAAACAAACCTTGCTTTGTGTTGAAGGTTGTCTTCCATATGTCTCCTTCAACAATCCTAATTTGATGATAGCCACTTCTCAAGTCCAACTTAGTGAAATAAACAACATCTTTCAACTGATCAAGTAAATCATCAATTCGAGGAAGAGGGTAACGATTCTTTACCATGATCTTGTTCAAGGCTCTGAAATCCACACACATGTGCCATGTAACATATTTATTTGGTTCTAAAATAGTTGGAAACCCACATGGTGATGTGCTTGGTTTGATGACCCATTTATCAAACAATTATTGGATTTGTTTCTTGATTTCTGCATTCTCCATGACTGACATCTTGTGCATACCAATGTTTCGAACATGAAAATCTTGCTGCAATTGGATCTCATGTTGGATTCCTCTTTTAGGAGGCAATCATTTAGGTTTCTGAAACATCTTATCATAGGTGTTAAATACCTCAATATTATCATGGTGATGAAAGATGGCTCTCCTATCATATAGATATGGGATTCCCAAAAAAATACCACAAATGTAAAGTGGATTTACATCAAGCTCTACCTCATCTATGAAGTTTGCAATGATGGAAATATTTTGTTTACATCTTTTTTTCACATGCAATTTCGCATTGTCACATATCCATCCTAAAGGATAAGGTTTAGGATGAGGAATGGTTTCCAAGTTTAATTTCTTACAATGTCTTCTGAAATAAGGTTTGCTTGTGATCCACTATCAAACAAAGTATCTATCTTAGTATGTTTTGAATTAAATCTAATGTGGAAATCTCTATTATTTATTTTTCATGTTGAGTTTCATTGAGGTTACTAGAAGAACTAGTACTTGCAATAGAGTCCTTAGCTTTAAATCACATAGTTGTGATATTTTTATTCATCCCCAAAATCAGATCCTAAATCATGTTGTGTAGTTGCATCAGTATTTTGTTTCCCTTTGTCATTAAACTTTTTGGATCTCATCTCAGGATAAAGTATCCAACAATGGTTTTCATTGTGGCCTTCTTTTAAACAATGTTTACATGTGAGTTTTTCTCCCTTGTTCTTGACTAAATCATTCTTCTTCCCTTTGACTTTGAATTTCCCCTTTCCTTTGTCTCCACCCTTGAATGGATTCTTGCTACCCTCTTGGGGAACATCCTTCCCTCTTCCTTCTAAATTAGTTGCATGTACACAAACTTCATCTAGTTTTGTATGGTTAAACATGAGACTTGTGTGTCTCAAATAACTATGTAAACCTCCAACGTATTTAAGTATAGTGTCTTGAGAGGATAAACCTATACCTAAAATCAAAATGTTTTTCCTAAATTCTTGAGTATAGCTCTGCACACTTTGACCCTTAGCTTTCCTAAAGTTTTTCCATTATAGCTTTTTCCATGTATGCTAATGGATAAAATTCTCTACTTATAGAAACAAAAAAATCATTCCAAGAGGATAAAACCTTACCTCTTTTATTCATTTCCTCTTAAGTTTTGGCCTCCCACCAAATGAGCGTTGCACTTTCTAACCTAAGAGAAGAAAGTTGAATTTTGGTTGCATCATCCTTGATTCTTAGTACCCTGCAATACACTTCAATATGATGAACCCAACTATCTAATTTCTCATCATTTACCGTTCCATTGTACATAGGAAATTAAAACTTTATGTAAAGCTTTAACAAAGGAGTATTACCATGTCTCTTTGGAGAATGTGGAGGTGTTAGTGAAGGGGTAGAAGTAGAATAAGATGAGGATGAGGATGGAGGTGAAGGTGGTGGCTTGTCATGATCCCCTCCATTCCCTTTTCTATGTTTGTCTCCATTTACTCCATTTCCTTTTTGAGGTTTTGAGCTCTCCCCTTACAACCTTGAGTTCCTCTCCTCATAAGGAGCTTTCACCATTTTAGTCATTTCAAAGAAATATTTTATAAAAGTTCTCTCATCTTCAGACATCCCTTCATGACCTTCTTTAGGTGCTAATGACTGGTGAGGCTTGAGATATGTGTGTTCTCCTTGAAGCAATATGAGATCTTGGCTCCACAAGCTCTCCTTCTCCTCTTTTGAGCTTCAACCTTGTAAGAATCAGAAAACACTTGCAAACAAACCTTGAAAATAACCTTGAGCTTTGATAATAAAATGATCTTTCTGAGTTTAGACTTCTATGATCCATAATGTTTAGAAGAGATTTTTTCAGAGAGATCACATTGAACAATTTCTTGAAGCCAATTTTTCGAACCCTCTACTGTGGTTCATCATCAGGGCAAAGGAAGTCAAAAAGCAGGATCCATATAAATTATTAAAAAACATAGAATCAATGAATGTGTATATATATATATATAATATATATATATATATTATAGATCTCGCTCGTCTTCCTTAACCTCTATTTTCATATACAAACTTGAAGGTGATAGGAAAATTTGCAGGTAAAATTTTATGTCTTTTAGGAAATGGATCACTTTTCAAAATCACATAAAATAATGGTTTTAAAACTCAGTTAACATCATAAAAATAGAGACAAATATACCATATACAGGAACAAAAGACATTAAAATGATAAAGGAGTTCACCCCTCCTGAGCTACATCTCCTCGTAAAGCTTCCAATGTTGGGCCTCTCTCATTAAGTGCTCAAATTTATGTTTACAAGGATCTACATTGCTTAGAATGTAAAAATTATGTCCCCAGTGGATCCAAAATAGTAAAAAATCCCAAGTTGGGCTCTTATTGGGCTCAATTTGGCAAAAAACTGAAGATTTATGCTCTAGAAACGTTTTTGTGCTACTTTCTCTACAAAATGGTCTCCTCTACTAAATGTTCTACGAATTTCACAATTCCAGGGATTGTCGAGCCCCATTTTAACCCAGTGTTGCAAACTTCCCATCAGTTCAGGGGAAATTTGTTGGTTCATTTAAATTCTCAATGATGCCCTTCAGTGGAAAATCTAGGTGATCGAGGTGGATAATGGTGGCCACCCACCCATTCCACCTAGACCTCCAATCAGTTTCAATTGTTTCCTTGTTTATTTCATCATTTACTATTTTAGTCATTTTTTGGGTTTTGATTTCTGGAGTAGTTTTGACCCCCTAAACGACATTTTTTAGGTCCGTTGTAGGCTCATAGCCATAGATAGGTGTCTGCGGAAAAACCTATAGTACTCGAAGAGACCTTTCCAACAAGGTATCATACGTGCCAAACAAAGAAGTTGGTTGCCCAAATAACCTCAACGCAGCCCATAAACTCTTGGCATTTCACCTCCTGGGGTTAGGGTTTTGTTGTTTAGTGTTTTATCATGTTTTTCAATAATAAAAAGGCCCTTCAGCCTCATTCTAACATAGTTCAGAGGCATGTAGCCGCCACATCTCCTGTTAGATATAAGCTACCATTGCCTTAGCTAGTCCTATTTCCATTATGTTTGTAAGCATATTTCAATATTTGATATTAATCAAATGAAGTGTTATTTCTGCTGCATCTTTGTATTTACGGTTATATCTATAACTTGTTGCGTTTAATTTTAAATTCAGATCAGTGGTATCAGAGCGGTCTTATCTTTCTATGTTTTTCTTTGCATGTTCGCAACAAGGTTAAGATATAAGGAGTTAGGGTTTGAACTGGTTGAACATTTGCAAGACCAGCCTTGTAAATCCTGACGGCCTCCCATGGCAGAAAAAAATAAAGACAAGGGCACAAGAGATCCTATCAAAATCTTGCTTAAAGAAGCCCTCGAGCGATAAAGGAACGCGATGATGGAAAACTTTGCCCAGATACTTCAGTGACTACCCAACAGCGACACATCTACTTCCAGCAGTTACTATGGAAGCACCACACCCTTTAAAGTACAAGTTAAATTTGGCATTCCCATACTTGAGGGTCAGATAGCTGTGGATGCCATAGATAAATGGTTAAATCTGCTAGAAGGATATTTTTCTATTCATGATTTTTCCAACCAGGAAAAGATTACTTTTTATCTTCTCAAAGTCGCCCCCACGTCAAGGGCTAGTGGAAAGCCTACTGCAAGCAGAAGGATGAAAGTACGCCCTCACAATTTTCAGCTGCACCCACTTGGGATTTGTTCCGAGATACCATCAAGGAGCAGTACTACCCTGTTGGGAGCTATGAGGATAAATACATAAATTGGACCAAACTATGATAGGGAAGGGACCAAGATGTGCCAAAGTTTACCAATGTTTTTCATACCCTTCGCACAAAGTTGGCTATTAAGGATTATGAGAAACATTTGTTACTCAAGTATTGCGGCTTCCTACATAGGTACATCCACGATGAGATGGAGTTCCTCGGCATGTCCTCGCTCAACACATTGTACCAATACGCTGTCAACATTGAGAAGAAGCTTAAACATAAAAAGTGAGACTTTGGATCTGCAAATCCAAAGCAAGGGAAAGTAGCCCCCAAACCACAAAGCAAAGGGAAAATCCAAGGTGGGGTGACTCAGGATAACCTGCCAAAGCCGCAAGTAAAGAAAAACACCATGAAGAGAAGGAAGGACACGATAAAGTGGCATGGGTTCCATAAGAGATCCGATCACAACATAAGTGAGTGTTGGGCCAATTAGTCACTATTGGTCAAGCTGAAGGCTTCTCAGTTTGATGCACGTTCGAACTCTAATGCAAAACTTGACAAGGGGAATGAAAAAGAGAAGAAGATCATTGATGTAGATCCTAGTACCACTTGTCGAGTGATAAAAAGGTGTATTTTTAACTCCTAATTACCTTCACATTAATTGTCAACTCAGGGACGACTTTTTATTCCAAGAGTGTACTCAGTCTGAGGCAGCTATTTACTTAAGAGTAATGTTATGAAAGATGTAGTACAGTGCTCAAAATATAAGAGTAAACGGATGTTCAAAATGAGATCTACTTACATCAAAGCACTTTAACACTTAAATCATGCATTCAGAAAACTACAGCAAATGATCAGTCAAGGGTACAGTAACAGTAACTCATCCCTTTGTAAACTGATGTAAATTAAATCAAGCATAAATAAGATCCACAATCTGAGAACTTAGGCAACGATAGCCAATGTCCTTTACAGTTGTTGATCTCACATACAACACTAAATAACCAATTGGAAAGTGCAAAGAATTAAATCAATCGTATTACTACAACTTAATGAAAATGAGACAATTGTGCTAACTAGAAAAATGCTGAAAGGCAAGCTTAAATAATTGCAGAAAGTAAATGAATAACAGCGCTAAGTATTAGAAAAGAGCAGCCAAACTTATATAACTGTAATGAACAAAAAACTATTAAATTACTGGAGTGATCAGCGCAACTTTGGAGATGAAATGAACAGCGCAGCAACATGCTGGCGAAAAGCAGTGATCTCTATTAAGAAGGAAATGAACAGCAACATAATTTAAGTACAGTATATAAAACATATCAATTCATTCAGTCTGGAAATACCAAGCAGTAAAGTTACATGATTACAATAAATAGAAATAAAATCAAACCATCACACGGTAAAGATCATGAAATAATGGTACAGGAACGGCAAGTGAATCCACCAGGGTTGGGTCCTTAACCACCAGTGATCACTACCGATAGTGCTTCAGAAGATGTGAAGGAATAATAACTCTCCTTATATATTAATCATCAAATCGACCAACATTACAGTGAGTTGTGTCTTCTCAGCAGAGAGAGTCTGTAAATAAAATTATAGTTCAGAATAATACTCATTCCATCGCCCTCTCCCCCTATCCTAGCCTATTCCATCATGAGTAATCCATCACCACTCTTGAATCTCTAATTCTGAGTCCTCAATTCCATCCTTCAAATCCCCATCTCTGATCTTTGTTTTGATTTAAATACAAAGAGAGCAGAGAGCGGTTACAATTGTGATGATTACAATATGATCATTATTACAAAATTGGATTGTTTCCAACCAATTGATCAACAAGAAAATATATTTCCATTCATCTTTCAATAAGAGCAAGGCGAATTTGGCTTTGCAGCTGAGATTTGGAAAACGGCCACACAACAAATCTGAGAAAATCATGCTCAAAGAACCCTGTGTTTCTCTCAATACAAGCTGAATTTGGGCAAACCATTCTTAAATAAAGTTAATTTGGTCCGTTTTGGACAAAACCCATGTTCCAGATTTTCCAGATGCTTCTTCATTTGCTCAGAATCTCAACCGCAAAATTGTCACTTCTTATTCCAGCGAATTTCTAGGTTGGAATATTTAATGATCAAATCTTCAATCTGGAAATTATCTTAGAGGGTAAAAATGGTGAATAATGTTACAACCTATTATTGAAAGTATCATTGATAAATAATGCATAATCATCAATTTATTAAAAATAAAGGAGAGTAAATAATATTCATTCATAAGAGCATAAATCATTATAAAATAGAATTATATGATAAACCGTGATTAATAACATGATAAAGAAAAGTAAAAATGGATGAAATAAGTGTTAAAAAGGTGGTCGTATTCACGGCCCAACACACCCCCACACTGAATATATTGCATGTCCTCATGCAACCCAAACACAAAACCCATGTGTTAACCAAGCAATAAAAAATTTGTTCATCTCAGCTCATAGAACAATGAATTCTTCCTTAATTAATGAGTATTCAATTTTAGCAATCTTGATGAAGGCATGACAATGAAGTTGCAGCAAAATATGATATAAGTGACAGTAACCTTCATTAACCATTTTCCCAAAAACTACAAACCAGATTTTGTTGAAATTTTGCAAGTAGATTTCTACTATATTAATGCTTCTATGATCCAAAAATCAGACCGTTTTGATGCACGGATCATGAAATATAAATAAGATGGTTGTAGGTGAGAGTGCATGATCTCTGAAATTTTACGAACTAATTTAGCTTGAAATTATCTGGGTTTGTATATTTTAATAATATGTCTGTGTTTTCCAGATATCACAAGAATTGAGTTCATAGTTGTAAAGATATGTGGAAATCAATTTCTGCACTGAAATTGTATGCCTTAAATGAGAAAGAAAGTAGAAAATATCCATCATGCATAGCAATTCCTCCCCCTCTCTGAAAAATTAGCATGCCCTCATGCGATGCTAGAAAACAAATTGAGGTGGTTGCTACCATCTGTTGAATTCTATGCTGGGTGTGAAACAACATGGAATAAGGGAGGTGTTGAGAAGGAATAAGAATAGGAATGGATGATAAAGAATATGAATGACATGGTCATAAGAAATAAATGAATGAAAGAAACACTCCCCCAAACTGAAAGATGATATGTCTATGAAAAAAATGGGAAGGTTAAGATGTGGAATGAATGATGATAAATAATGCTCAAAATGGATTTTCATGAAATTCTCCTAAATTCGTAATAAATCAGAAAATTATGCTATTTTACCTCAAGTTTTACCTCCAAAAAGAAAAATGTGGAATGACATATATGGAATGACATTTGTTGAAGCTGATGTAGGCAGAGTTGGTGTTGAAAGTGACGCAAAAGGTGGAAGCCAGGCAAACACATCATGTTTGAACAATTGTTCACGTTGTTGAGTTGCTCGAGCCTCTTTTGTTAGTTGCAATAGTGTGGTCATGCTGCAAATAGAGTTCCCCCCCCCCATACTTGTTGTTCTCCTGTAAACAAATCATTATTTTGCATACAATGTTCTTGAATCCATAGTGTTAGTTTTGAATAGCAACAGATAAGATGCATGCAAAGATTTCAATCAGAAAAACTTATGTATACATGCAATATTAATATTTTGTCAAATCAACAAGTTATGGCAGAGTGCAGTAATCATATCGCATGCTATCCCATAATGCATACATTCCCCCCTCCAATTGGAAAAGGAATTCCATGACCATAAGGAATATGAGAGGTGTTGTGCTGATGGCAAGGCAAGGGATGAACAATACAACAGTAAATGAAGCAGAGTACACATATCAATGATAGGACGGCGAGAGTTATAGTTATAATGAGAGCAGAGTGTGTAAAGATAGTTATGAATAAAAGATAGAACACTTTGAATTGATGATAAGTTATGAAAAATAAAAACGATAGCAATATGCCAGAAAGATGCTTTATTGACGGTATTCTAGCTGAAAATGATGTGATTGATCATAAAACAATTTCTCATGCATAAAGGTTCAAAACAGGGAAAATGAAGGAAATAACTTCTCTGATAAAAAGAAGAAAATAAGAAAAAGGTATTATAGTAATAATTGACGATAAAATATAACTTCAATACCATAAGCAGAGCCGCTGCTGCCAGCAGGCGTCTATAGTCTCGACAGGGTTGCTTTTTAACCCATATGAGCCAGGATCCTCAATTTATGACTAGAGAGTTCCAGTGTTGTTCTACAGAAGAGATTAGTGTGCTGGCGTGGTAACCATATAACCACACTGCCATTCATTGGGATGTAGCAAAAGTGATCAGGCTGGCTCGTGATGAGACCTCCTATTCCAAGGATAGTTTGGCTATCCAATGGATCATAACCCTGGTGTGGTGGCCATAATGGGAATGTCACTTTGTTACAGTCTTATGAACATGGTAGGCTGGCTCGTAATGAGACCCCCTATCTTCTATCTGCGAACAAAATTTTGTTGTTATTACACATTTCATAATAAAAAGAGGGAGGCTCAGTACTCCTTAAGAGCAGGGATGGTGGAAAAAGTTGAACATGTCAATAGAAAAAAATATACCCATAATCTCATGTATTACAGACAGAGAAGATTATAACTAGGAAGGGTGGAACTAGCATGGCATTAAGATAATCAATCAACATCATGTTCAATAGAAAACAATGCAGTAAAGTAGTATATAAATAATTGTGTCCCTTTTGAAAAGAATCTATCATCAAGGAGTTGTCCTGTTAAAGATCATAATGTGAATGATATTAACTTGCTTCAAAAGAATCCATAATTCGTGTCCTCATAAAAGTAGTGTACTTCATGCCATGAAAGGGAATCAGTAAAATGTGGTTGAGATGGATTAGGAATAATCCTACAAGAGGAAGGAAGGGTTGCTCTCGAAAATCTTCCCAAAGTGTTGCTTTTTTGAAAGAACAGCAAAAACACTCAAAAAATTATTGTTCTTTGTAGGGAACAACAAAGGAAATGCATGCCAAAAAGCAAAAATACACACAAAAAAATGTTGTTCCCTGTAGGGAACAACGAAAAAATGCATGTGAGAAAGTGTTGTTCCTTAAGAGGAACAAAAAAATGTGAAAATGTTGTTCCTTCAGAAAGGAACAACAAAAATGTGAAAAGTGCAAAAGTGTTGTTCCATTTGGAAGGGAACAACAAAACATGAAAGTGCAGAAGTGTTGTTCCATTCGGAAAGGAACAACAAAACGTGAAAGTGCAAAAGTGTTGTTCCATTCAGAAATGAACAACAAAAAGTGAAAGTGCAGAAGTGTTGTTCCATTCGGAAAGGAACAACAAAAAGTGAAAGTGAAAAAGTGCTGTTCCATTCGGAAAGGAACAACAAAACATGAAAGTGCAAAAGTGTTGTTCCATTCGGAAAGGAACAACAAAAAGTAAAAGTGCAGAAGTGTTGTTCCATTCCGAGAGGAACAAAAAAACATGAAAGTGCAAAAGTGTTGTTCCATTCGGAAAGGAACAGCGAAACGTGAAAATGTGGAAGTGTTGTTCCATTCGGAAAGGAACATCGAAACATGAAAGTGCAGAAGTTTTGTTCCATTCGGAAAGGAACAGCAAAATGTGAAAGTGCATAAGTGTTGTTCCATTCGAAAAAGGAACAACAAAACGTGAAAATGCATAAGTGATGTTCCATTTCGAAAAGGAACAACAAAACGTGAAAGTGCAGAAGTGTTGTTCTATTTCGAAAAGGAACAGCAAAACATGAAAGTGCAGAAGTGTTGTTCCATTCGGAAAGGAACAACAAAAACGTGAAAGTGCAGAAGTGTTGTTCCATTTCGAAAAGGAACAACAAAACGTGAAAGTGCAGAAGTGTTGTTCCATTTCAAAAAAGAACAACAGTTGTTCCATTTCAAAAAGGAACATCAAAACATGAAAGTGCAGAAGTGTTGTTCCACTCGGAAAGGAACAACAAAACGTGAAAAAGGAACAGCAAAATGGACAATCATAAAATGCAAGCATGCAAAAAACAAGTTAGTTGTTCATGGCATTGATGTTGAGTATGGGTTACAATTTGAATGAAGCAACATCTAAAACACAAAATATAAGATAAATCATAAAAGAAACAACAAAAAACAGTATGTAAATAAATAAATTAATTTACAACAGCTATGATATTATGTAAAAAAATGATCTCTTTGAAAAATGTTTTGGCAGCAGTAATAAGACATGAATCTTCAAATTGAAATCAATTCTTCATTTTTTCTATTATGAATCCATTGGGTAATGAGTTGGATGAAATTCCTTTGCTTCATAAAATTTCTTTCAAAAATCTCTCGTCCATAAATTGACCTTCTTTATTTTCCCAAGACCTGCAAAAAACGAGTGTCTACCTGCAATAAAACATTAAATCATGGAGAAAGAGAGGTGATCAGGCTCTCCTAATCCAAGAATTATGCAAAAAAACAACAAGTAGTTACTTTGTATAACAAACCCACTGATAAACTAACAAAGTAAGATTTATTTGTTACCTACGGGAGAGCATTGGCCAATCATGCTAACCTGCAGTGTTTTAATCACAACTTCTTTGTGTTTCGTCCAAATTGAGTGATTCCAAAGCCATATGAGAGCTAATTAAAAGGTGTATCTCCAATAGAAACATGTTTTTAAAAATTCAATTATATTATATGTCAATTTTAGTTGGAACAACCTGCATAATAGAGTCATTTTCGATTACCCCATTTAGAACAACAGTGAATGTTTTAAGCATAGATTTTTCGTTTAATGTCGGATTCAAATTATTCAAATTGGAAATTAAATTAGATTCATTTATTTATCTTCAATAGAAACAGTTTTTGAATACAAGAAGAATTAATAGGTCAAATACTCTAAGGAACCGCCAGAAAGACAAAGTTTTAAGAGTGCTGATTTACGATAGACAATCGGTATTTTGATCATAACTTCCTCATACGATATCGAAAATGAGTAATTCAAATTGACTTGTAAACTAGATTCATAGGGGAATCTGCCATAGAAATAGGTTTTAAAAATTCATACATTTAGGCTTCCAAAAACCGACTGTCCCTACTCTGTTCCTGAGCTGCCTGCTAGACACCCTGTCAATGTTTTGGTTCTAACTTTTTCATTTCAAATCCAAATTGAGTGATTCAAATTGGGTTAGAAATTAGACATCAAGGGATACTTAGGATAGAAACAAGTTTTAAAAATATTCCCTTTTAGTCCCTCGAAACATGATTGTCCCGACTGTTTTTCTAGAAATGTTATCAAACCCACGAGCCAAAAAAATATGGTATTCAAGCATTTTTTCAAAATTGGTGATAGAACTGAAAATGAGTGTTTGTAGAACTATTATTTCCATTATGATTCATATACATACACAAATGAATTAAAAACAATTATCACCAATGTTGATTTGCATAGTGTGTTGCAACAAAAAAAACAACTAATTTTACAAAAATAAAAATAAAAATGTGTTTGTTTTATTTCTTTATTTATTTTATTTTCTCCACTAAGTTATTTTGATTTGAAAAATGAATATGACTACCTATATGAGTACTTCCAGTGGAGCCATCTTCAAAATAGGGCTTCATGTATGCACATACCCAAATTTGAAATATGCATATTAATGAATATTAGGGTATGAGAAGCCAACTTCCCTTGAAAAAATGGTATCAAAAATTGTTGAAGCATAGAGTGATGTTGCAAAAAAATGATGGAGTGAAACCAATCTTCAATGTATCCGTTACTTTCTTGATTTCCCATAGCCATCATACCATGAAGTTCTTGAGCTTTTAAAATGACTTGTTGATGCATACTAAAAGAAACCTCATTTTCTTCCATAGCTTCTACAGTTTTTGAATTTAAAACATTCTGAATCTCATTGTAAGTTTTCTCTAATGGCGCATGTGAGATAGAATGGGTGGGAAGGGTGGTTAAATTTTACAGATCAACATTGTAAGCATGTTGTACTGGTTTATTATGGTGAGGGTGTGGAATTAGTTGAGCAAGAAAATGTGTAAGGAATGGAGCATTGTGATGATGTGGTTGCTTGGGTTCAGTGGACGAATTTGATATGCAAGAAGGATGTTGTGGAAGAGCTGGTGAAACATATGGAGAATATGTTTGTGTTACAAGATGAGGGAGAGTAGTCATGCAATCATAAGGTGAACCATGCCCAACTTGTAGATAAGATTGGTGGTTATATGGAAATTGACATGGCTGCCCTAACACATTAGTATTCCATAATGGATTATGCAAGTAAGGGAATGGAGAAAAAGTGTTTTGAACCATACCTGTAGGCCATGATTTCCATGGTTTTGACCTTGTTGCAGCTTCCTCATCTCTTTGATATGCTACTTCCATCCTAGATAATGAAGAACAACCATCTATGGTATGCTCCTTTCGGTCATGAGTGAAAAACACTTCATCAAATTCTTGATTTTTATGAACCTGCAAAGCATCCAATTTTTCATTTAGAGAGCTAATAAAATCAACTTTAAAATTTTCAAATAAAGCATTGATTTCAGCTCTTATGTCTCCTATTCTTGTAGCATATTTGGAAAAGAAAGAACAAACATCTCTAGAATTCTTGCCAGCCTTGGAGATTCCTCTTGAATACCTTATGCACAACTCACAAATATCATCATATGATAACTGAAAAACATCACCTTTTCCTATCAGATTCAAGAGTTCTAAAAATTCATCTTTGATTCCTTTAAGAAAGAGTGTTTTTAAGATCTTTTTTTCCAAATGCTTATGCTTTGATTTTTGAAGGTTGTATTGAAATCGATCCACGTAGTCCTCCAAGCTTTCATCTTCCCCTTGTATCATATCGAAAATATCTCCATTGGGTTTGCAATAGTCTTGGTACTTCTTCAAGAATATGTTCTTCATGTCCTCTCATGTTTGGATGCAATTCCCACTTAGGCTCATGAACCATCGGAGAGTTGCTCCTTTTAGAGTAAGAGGAAACACTTTCAATATTTGATCGTTAGTGTAATAATCATATCCTCTAAAAATTATTTCGAACTCAAATAAAAATGTATCTGGATCTTCATTTGTCAAGCCATGAAAATTTGGTAGAGAAGATGGGGGAATTATGCGCATTTGTGTCACTCCTCCTAGATCTTTGATAAGAAATTCAAAAGTAGAAATGTGAGCCATTTCTTACCATAATAGAAGATGTTCTTCATGTGTTCATCCGAAGCTTCTTCTTCAAATGTTCCTGTCAATTGGTTAGTGAAATGGGTGGTGCTTACATCACCACTTGAGTGAAATCATGAGATTTGTTTTTCAAAATTTCTATATATTTTTTTAAGTCATTCACACAGAAATTCAAACATCTATTTCTACCCTAAGTTCTTTAACAGTTCTGTTGGAAAGCAGGCGGGGGAGCAGGGCTTTTACATGCTCCTATACATAGGTTTTTATATTCCGTTTTTAATACCCAATTCTTTCCTAACAGGCACTCATCAGATGCACACTACTCTTTAAAAGTGGCTACACTCTCCCCGGCAACGGCGCCAAAATGTCGAGCGATAAAAAGGTGTATTTTTAACTCCTAATTACCTTCACATTAATTGTCAACCTAGGGACGAATTTTTATTCCAAGAATGTACTCAGTCTGAGGCGGCTATTTACTCAAGAGTAATGTTATGAAAGATGTAGTACAATGCTCAAAATATAAGAGTAAACGGATGCTCAAAATGAGATCTCCTTACAGCAAAGCACTTTAAGACTTAAATCATGCATTCAGAAAACTACAGTAAATGATCAGTCAAGGGTACAGTAACAGTAGCTCATCCCTTTGTAAACTGATATAAATTAAATCAAGCATAAATAATATCCACAATCTGAGAACTTAGGTAGCGATAGCCAATGTCCTTTACAGTTGTTGATCTCACACACAACACTAAATAACCAATTCGAAAGTGCAAAGAATTAAATCAATCGTATTACTACAACTTAATGAAAATGAGACAATTGTGCTAACTAGAAGAATGTTGAAAGGCAAGCTTAATTAATTGCAGAAAGTAAATGAATAATAGCGCTAAGTATTAGAAATGAGAAACCAAACTTATATAACTATAATGAATAGAAAATTGTTAAATTACTAGAGTGATCAGCGCAGCTTTGAAGATGAAATGAACAGCACAACAACATGCTGGCAAAAAGCAGTGATCTCTGTTAAGAAGGAAATGAACAGCAACGCAATTTAAGTACATTATATTAAACAGATCAATTCATTTAGTCTAGAAATACCAAGCAGTAAAGTTACATGATTACGATAAATAGAAATAAAATCAAACCATCACACGGTAAAGATCATGAAATAATGGTACAGGAATGGCAAGTGAATCCACCAGGGTTAGGCCCTTAACCACCAATGATCACTGCCGATAGTGCTTCAGAAGATGCGAAGGAATAGTAACTCTGCTTATATATTAATCATCAAATCGAACAACATTACATTGAGTTGTGTCTTCTCAGCAGCGAGAGTCTGCAAATAAAATTACAGTTCACAATAATACTCGTTCCATCTCCCTCTCCCCCTATCCTATCCTATTCCATCATGAGTAATCCATCATCACTCTTGAATCTCTAATTCTAAGTCCTCAATTCCATCATTCGAATCCCCATCTCTGATCTTTGTTCTGATTTAAATACAAAGAGAGCAGAGAGCGATTACAACCGTGATGATTAAAATATCATTATTATTAAAAAATTGGATTGTTTCCAACCAATTGATCAACAAGAAAATATATTTCCATTCATCTTTCAACAAGAGCAAGGCGAATTTGGCTTTGCAGCTAAGATTTGGAAAACGGCCACACAACAAATCTGAGAAAATCGTGCTCAAAGAACCATGTGTTTCTCTCAATACAAGCTGAATTTCGGCAAACCATTCTTTGCTAAAGTTAATTTGGTCCATTCTGGACAAAACCCATGTTCCAGATTTTCCAGATGCTTCTTCATTTGCTCAAAATCTCAACCACAAAATTGTCACTTCTTATTCCAACGAATTTCTAAATTGGAATATTTAATGATCAAATCTTCAATCGGGAAATTATCTTTGAGGGTAAAAATGGTGAATAATGTTACAACCGATTTATTAAAACTATCATTGATAAAATAATGCATAATCATCAATTTATTAAAAATAAAGGAGAATAAATAATATTCATTCATAAGAGCATAAATCGTTATAAAATAGAATTATATGATAAACCGTGATTAATAACATGATAAAGAAAAGTAAAAATGGATGAAATAAGTGTTAAAAAGGTGGTCGTATTCACGGCCCAACACCACTGTGGCCACTACTAAGATCTAGAAGATTGATCCTGAAGATCCAGAAGAGGGGGAGTGCCTATTCCACTCACAGATGTGGGTGAAGGGTTCTCCATTGTAGTTTATTATCAACAGCGGGAGCCAAAAGAACCTCATTTCACAAGAGGTCATGAAGCAGTTGGGCCTACCAACTACAACACATCTGTAGTCGTAAACCATTAGGTGGCTTCACCAAGGATGGGATCTCCGCATCATCCATTAGTTTTGCCTTCCCTACAACATCAAGCCCTTCATGGATGAGGTATTGTGTGATGTTTCTCCTCTTAAAGTTTGCCAGGTATTATTAGGACAACCATACTTATGGAAGCAACATGTTGTATATGATTCTAGACCTCACTTTTTTCTTTTTTCTTTAGGTACTAAGTTATATAGGATACTGGAGGTAGCCCCACCTATCACCATCTCTTTGACCTCTGCTAAGAAATGCAATAACATCATCTCCTAGACTGGGAATTTTTTTTTCTTTCTGATTCTCCCTCAAAGTAAGGGGAAGGTTTTAGCCATGTCCATGGGCCCTGGGAAGGGTTCCTCCAAGCAGAAGAAGCAGTTGGATGCGGTTGTGGAAGAATATAGGGACATCTTCTCTTCACACCCAAATAGGTACCTGGTGAGCTCCAGTATTGTAGCAATAATCCTACAACTCCTGGGACTCCCTGTCTCTCATTTTATCAACCCGGTAGTTCGTAGAAACTTGGAAGCGACGGTGTTATATGCACAAGTACTAGCTCTTGTCGCAGCTGTCACTTGATCAGCTGGCACAAGTCTGCTAGGGCTCAAGCCAACTTCTATGGCTCACAGAAGAAGCTTTATCAATGATGGACGAAAGCTAGCTCAAAGAAGACTAGTCTACTTGACAAAAATGAACTGAAAGTAAATCCAAGCATGTAAACCTTGGAAACCCTAATTTAACTAGTCTAGCCTCTATAATGCAATGCATGAGAATGAAACTTCTACCAATGCTGCTGATACCTCTAATAAGTGAAAGTGCATGGATCTAAACTACTTGCATCATAAAAGACATGTTTTTGTGCTTTTCATTAAGTAGGTGGAATGATTGTAATTTCGTGCTTATTAGGGTTTGGTTGTGCAGATGGGATGGAGAAGGAAGGAAAGCGCAGGACAGGTTGGGGAGGCTAGGTGAGGTCCCTATGGACCCTTAGCATCCATCCACAGAGGTTTTCCATGTTCAGAAGCTCGGCAATCGAGTGAATGACCTCCTACAGGATGTCTGGAGAGGATCCTACAGGATACTCAGAGGTTTCTACAGGATGTCTCTAAACTGCTACAGGATGATCTACCGTGAAGGAATGAAGTGATGGAGGAGTGATGGAATGATAGGAAAAGATATGTGCGGTAGGGATAAGGCTGGTGATGGCTCAGAAGTGGAAGGATGATATGGGAAACGGGTGTAGGGAGTATGTTGAAGTGATGTCAATGAAAGGTCAAGGAATGAAGCTACGTGAGGAATGGAAGACTTTAGGAGAGGACAGAACGAAGTGAGGGTCGAGGAGATATGGTTTCATGCGTGATCAAGATGGAGGTAATGGTATTGGAGTGAGAAAGAGGAGTGTAAATGAAACAAATGATTATGACTGTCACCAAACTGAAAATATATCAACCTAAATTACTTTTGCCGAGAATTTAATGAACAGCAATCCAAAACGCGACGAGAAATATGTGTGAGGCTGTGATGAAAGTATGTGTGCAGGTGTGACTGACAAGGAAGCATCTAACCAAGACCGAGACTGTATTGCAGCAATCATTAAGTAAAGTAATGCGTATTTTTGGTGGCTAGTTATGGACTGCACCCCAATCTTCAAGAGGGATGGCAGTGAGCCTTAACAACCATTTTGCTGGAGCTCCAATGGATGTTATATATCCTCTGCTACACTAAGCAAGTGGAATCAATTGTACCATAAGCAAAATCTATCCTACTCATAAGAAAACCAAGTCATCAACTGGTAATTCGAATTGCATGTGCAAACGAAACTTAAAGTGCTGGAAATGAAATGGAAACAACACTACAACAGAGGGGATCTATGGCTCTCAGGTTGGGCCCTAACCTGATAGCTATAGTCTCCTAATAGAACTCAGGAATAGATCACAAACTGTCTTCTTTATTCATAATTGATGTCATGCCGAATTGGCTTACAGCAAGGAACGAAACTGAACTGCTTCGAAATTATAATGATGATACGAGAGTTTCAACAACCATCTAAGGCTAAGGCCTTCATATTTATACAAAAAATGATGATCCGCCGAGTGGCCTTGATTTTAGGAGCTCGGCTGTCCAACTGAGTTTAACTGTGGATTTCCTGTAGGGCAGTCATAACTACTGCTCTTGTAGAACAGTTTATGACTGCTGTTCATGTAGGACAGCTGGCTTCTTCTTGAGCTCGGAGGGGAGATGGATTGGAGCTCGGAGTTCTTGGTGGGAATCACGAGGAATGTCCCAAGATTGTGGACATCTCTCCACAAAATCAGCAGTGCCACCTTATTGTCTCCTTATCCCTTTTTCGTTGTCTCTTGCTCCCTTTTTAATGCCAAAACCTGGAATCACAATGCGTTAGTCACGTAGTTAAAGTGTCTAACCTTCCTCCTACAAACAACATGAATAAACTAAGAAATGCATGCATAAGAAAATAAAGATGAATGGTTTGAGCAAGTAAAATAGGCCAAAATGAGCCCAAATTGTACCAAATTGGGTCATCATCACCCCCCAGCTGAACCATTTGCTCATCCTTGAGCAACTCAATCCAAGTCCTCATCTTTCATGGCTCTCACTGCTTCGCTGGCATCCCAAGGCTCAGTGGTAGTATCCTCCATGCGGGTGTGAAATCCTGATGTTCTATCTACCTCTGCCCATTGTTGACCGTCATTTTCTTTTGAATTCCCTTCCGTCAAACCCAGCAGTAGTGGTGGGCTGAGTTTAAGGCCAATCCAATTGGCTTGGAGGCTTTGAACGGATTTCTTGTAAAGGGCAACCCTTGCCAAAGATTCCCTCATTCGGATGGGGGTATGGTATTCTCGGATTTGTAAGCTGTGGCCCAGGGTATTCCATCTACGTTGACAAGCATGAGCAGCGTTTTCCCCCAACAGCCTTTCCATATCCTCAAAGTGGGCAATAGCTTGGGCTTGTTTGTCCATCCACCTTAAAGAAGCTGTGGGGTCTGTAGCCAATTGTTGATGTGTCGAGATGAGGGTCACCGGGTCTTCTATTTCTGGCCTAATTAACAGTGGCTCCTTCACTTCTCGATTCATGACCGATTTTGCTTCGTTTGCTCTTTGGTCCTCATGGTTTAACCATGAGGCCAACGCCATCAATTGCATGTCACCCAAGG
The DNA here is from genome assembly GCA_000404065.3 of Pinus taeda. Classification (NCBI taxonomy): domain Eukaryota; kingdom Viridiplantae; phylum Streptophyta; class Pinopsida; order Pinales; family Pinaceae; genus Pinus; species Pinus taeda. Next base: position 36,736 of record APFE030946437.1, on the reverse strand, counting down.
CAATGTTGGGATCCCATGAGACCTCATTAGTAGGGCACAAGTTGTGAAGTGAATCTGCCAATTTGGCTTTGTCTTCTGCTGAACTAGTACTGATAACTTCAGAATTGGTGGGGCTTTGAATTGGACATACCTCATGTGCCAAGTTGTTTTATTTGTATTGCAGCCATTGCTCTTTTAAACACCCATGGAGTTGCAGTGCTTTTGCTTAATTGAATTGCTTCCGATTGGCCAGCTGGCTCAGGCAACTGTGGTTTCCCTTTTTGCTGCAACTGCTCTTGAGTGCTTGCTTTCGATTTGTTTGCTGTTGTTCTTCCTGTAGACGCGCTATGGTCTCCTCAAAGCTGGAGGTCACCTCCTTTGTGCTCAGTTGCTCTTGCATGACGACCTTGGAGGATGTGGATGCTCCTGCTTTTAGTTCTTTCAGCTGCAAACTCAACCTCTGATTTTCTTCCTATAGGAACGCTTGTTTGCAACTAGCCACATGTTTAGCCATGGCAAATTCGCTCCTAACCTCCTTGAGCTGGTCTTGCAGAGGTCCTATGTCGGCTACGCCCTTTGATTTGGTGATCTGCATCCAGGTGTGAGAACGGACCTTTTCTTCTTCTAATGCAACAAATAAAGGTACAGTAAACTTTTTCGGGATGATCTTTCCCGCTTCCAAGAAGTTGTAATAGGAATTCAAATTGGGTGAAGGGGTAGGTTCAGGGATGTGCTCTTTTTCTTCCTCTCCGGGAGGTTCTAGCTCATCCTCCTTTGGTGACGAGGGCCCCTCCTTTTCTCTCTACTTTGTTTCCTGTAGCCAAGTCAAAGTATCCTGTAGGACCTTCTCGGCTTGCTGTAGCCGGGTTTTCTCGTCCAACAGGTCTACCCTTTCTTGCCACGTATTCTTCCTGGGACTCCCCTTTTCGTAGGTAACAGTAATCTTTGAGGGTGATTTCCCATTGGAAGAAGCAGGTGATTGATATTTGGAAGAAATGGGTGATTGTTCTTTGGGAGAAGCAGGGGATTGTTCTTTGGGAGAAACAGGGGTGTCTTTGATGACAATTGGGCTGCTGGATGTGCCTGTGGTTTCCCGGTTTTTATCCTCACACTTCTCCGGAATTTGAAGTAGAGAGGAGGGTCTCTCTTCCTCTTTCCTTTCTGCCCAGGTGGCGTAATGAGGCCAGCTAATACAGCCGCTGCCTCCCTAGCCAGAACATCCGCCCTCTTCTCCTTTGCTTTTGACTTAGCATGGCTTCCTGTAGAAGCTGTCCTAGGGCTTCCTGTAGAAGCCGTCTTCGGGCTTCCTGTAGAAGCCTATTTTACTTTTCTTGTAGTGACAGGTGTCTTGCTTTTTGCTTGTTTTTCTGCCGGGGTCTTCTCTTTTGTTTGCTTGCGAGTGCTAGAGACGTAATTGGGCTGACATGGCCTGCTCCAACTTTTTCTCTTCTGCTTTTTGACCTCAATTCCCTTGCTGACAGGATGGGGGAGTCAGCTTTTTCTTCAGCACCTTTTTCTTTGTGCTGCTCCTTCTGCACGGTAGTCGGGGCTCTTGAGCGAGCTTTCTTCTTCTCTTTGGCCACTGCTTCTTTCTCTTCGCCGCTGGACGACCCTGCTTCTTCCAGCAGCATCTTTATGTCCCCTTCACGTGTTAAATTCCGAAAGGATTCCCACGAGAGGGGGACCTTGTAGGAATGCAGTGCATCCTCTACCAGCAATTTGATCATCCCATGGTGTGCCACCTACTCTGGAACACCATCCTTCAGCTTAGTAGCGCATTCCATCAACGATTGCAACAGGAAATAGGGAAGGCCTAATTTCTGCTCTACAGGAAGATTGACCCGGTGTCGTAATTCAGTGAGCAGTCTGAAATGATATGCATACACAATGCTGTGACGACCCTCACAGGTGATATATCTCATAATTTACAAGCTGACCTCGTTCCAAGGTGGTGTCAAACTAACCCTGCGTACTCCATTCTTGTCCTCAGAGAATTCTTCGTTAGGTGGAAATAATTCCTTCTTCGCTTGCTGGTTTTGTTTCCGTTCATCTTTATTCCACGGAAGACCCATGGGAAGCTCAGTGATTCTACTGATAGACTGTGGCGTTACCTTGAGGCTCAGGCCTCTGAATTTGACTGTGGCCAGCAATTCGGATTTTGGCCTCAGGCCCCACAAGAATTCCTCGGCCACTTCCTCATCGTATCCCTGCAACTTATCACAGAAAGGCATCCACTGTGCCTGCGTAAAAATGTCAACCACTGCCTGATTTTCCCTCAATATGGCTGAATCGGTGGGCTCTCGTCTGATGAACCCACCAGGCATGATGAATACGGTGGGTTGGACCACAGGAGGTGAATGTAAAGGGAATTCAGTCTTATAGACAGAGCACGCAAATGAAACTACAGTCGAATTACACCACTACCCTGTAGGAGTGATAGTATAGGCACAGCACTCAATAATTTTTATGACCCGACTGTGAGAAATGACCCTGCCACCTTTGAAAACCAATTACGGAAGGAGTTTCAGGGTTACCTCTTTTCCGCCACCTTTTTACGTGAAGACTTCACCTTCCTGTAGAGACTGCGTTCCTGTAGAAACTGTTCTTGTAGACAGTGCGCTGGCTTCGAAGAGGGCGATGGTTGGCCAACGGTCTAGAGGTGCATTACCAGAGTTCAGGTAGCCGAGAGCTCGGCGTATCAACATGCAGAGGCAAGCAGAGGAGCTAATTGCGTTGTGAAGTGAGGTTGACGGAGATGTTCATTTAAACGAGCCGATTAGATTTTGAATCGGCGCAGCTCGTGGCGCGGGGGTGAGCTGTCCCCGCCGGACCGTTGGGTGATGTCACTCATCATTTGCCTGCACCTCCCCTTACCGCCGCATTCATTCCCACAGATCCGCCGCCGCCCTTTTCGGTTAAGCTTTGCTTTACGGTTGACGGGACTGATACTCACGTGCGGGCTGTTGTTTCTTTTGCCGTGGCTGCCACCTCATCCTCTAACCATCCCTTCACTAACCGATGTGGCTAGTTACTGGCCTTACGGCCGCTCAATCATTCACCTTTACACCATGCAAAGAAAATCAAAGCAGTAATCATGCAGTTTGATGGAGAGAAGGATTCGAACACTTACCTGCGCGCGTCTGCAAATGTTTTCCATCTTTTGAACGATGGATCACCCTGCTGCGTGTGGCCGCACATTCCTGTAGGCTTGCGGTTTCAAGACGTGTTACAGGATGCTGGTGATGGAGTGAATGGCTCTCGTTTATGCGCCCATGTTTCTTCTCAAATGGCGGTGTTGTGGATGGTTTTCACTCGAGCAGGTTGGACTGCTGCAGGATCCCCGCGAGGGGTCTTGTCACAGTCCTTCCTCCTTGTGTGCATGCTGCATGCTGGCAGCCCTGGCTCCCCTTTCACGATCCCAGCGCTTCTGATGCATAGCGTGGATGTGGTATGGCTCTCGGCACTCGATTTTCCTTTGACAATGGTTTCTTCGTGAGAACTGATTATTTTTTTGTGCTGCTGCAGGTATCTTGGGTTGCATGGTGACGAGGAGGGTGTAGGATGGTAATGGCGATGTTCAGAGGTGCCATCAGTGGCATGCATTCATTCAAACCATTCCTCAGTCGCTAGATCTTTATTTGGAACTTATTTCGGTCGTCGCAACCTTCTACAGGAAGTTTCCTGTAGGACACAGAGCTTCTTGTAGCGTTTTGGCACTTTCCTGTAGAAGATCAGCGCCTTCCTGTAGGAAGACTGTCTGTTCCTGTAGAAGACTGTGTCTTCCTGTAGAAGATCCAAATCATAAAAAAAAATTGCACATACCTTAAAAACATTGCTGTTCTTGGAGGAGGCACTGATGACATCCTTTGACAACATGATGAAGGCCCCCGGCTTGGAGTGGAGAGGCTTCTTCTCCTCCATAGAACATCTGCATGCAAAACTTTTATGGTGCTTATTGTTTTTCTTTTTTTTCTTTTCTTCTCTTTTTTTTTTTTTTTTTTTTTTTT